>JAWNNU010001721.1:0-108909 GCA_035044585.1 Scaptomyza polygonia
ACGTTGATGACATTTTTCTGATCATAAATAAGACCGAAGCAAAAGTCATATTAGAAACATTCAACAAACAGCACAAAAGAATACAATTTACAATGGAAACAGAAACAAACAATAAAATTGCCTATCTTGATATGGAAATAGAACGAAGGGAAAATAGACTCACATTTGACTGGTACACTAAAGGAACAGCATCGGGACGAATAATAAACTACGACTCAAACCAGCCGATGACACAGAAAATAAATACAATCAAGAATATTATTAGAAATACCTACACCCTAAGCGACATACAACACCGACCAAAAAACTATATAAAACTCAAAACGATGCTTATCAAAAACAGCTATTAGATACATCTGATAAACAAACTAATAAATGACGTCACAGCTAAACCTGATAACACAAAAATTCAAAAACCAATAACCCAAGGAACAAAAGATAAACAATACATCAGCATCCCGTACATAGAAAATATAACGAACAGAGCAACGCTAACGAAGTTGATACCAAATGACAGCACAGAACACATCACATATGCTTACAAAGCTCACAAAACAACAAGAAATTTGTTTACGAACACGAAAGACAAAATTGGCAGATTCAAGCAAAATAACGTCATCTACGAAATACAATGCAAAGGAAAAGAAGGAGAAGAGTGCAGCAGAGTTCACATTGGAACAACAACAAGATTACTCGCTACACGAACAACAGAACATAAAGGGGACGCAAAGAACAGAAAAACCACGACAGCACTAGCGCAACATTTGAGTGAAAATGACCACTCAGCCGATTTTGATACGGTAAAAGTTCTTGACGTAGAGAGGAGAGAGAGAACGAGACTAACGCTGGAGAGCTTGCGCATACAGCAAAGAGGGGACGACGCACTTAATCATAAAGAAGACATTGACCAGACAAATTATATTTACGCGGCTGCAATAAGCAAAACGAACTGAAGCAGACAACATCATATCTTTATATTTTAAATAACACTCTGGGAAACAGAATAGAAAAACAATAATCAAGCAGCTTAAAACATTGTAATACTTTCAGTCAGCTAGCTGTATTCATTTTCCGTATTTGAGAAGTCGATTTGATAAATGAGTTTGATGAAAGAATTATAGCCAAATATAAGAAATAGATTGACGAATATCTTAAAGTGTAAAAAGTGTCATTAAACCACATAAACATTGGACAATAATCTTATAGTCTGCAGATGGACATTATTTGTCAAGGATAATCTAATCAAGTATTGTCTAATACTGCAATGATAAAGTTAAACAAAAGATTATTAATTTAATACCAGTTAAACGAACGTCTTCAACCTTTTTAAATAGTGAAATACATAAAAGCTTTCTTAGATATCATATACTGAGTATTTGAACTGAAGCTTATAAGATTGATTTGATAAAGCTATTAATAAAGCCTTAAGAAAACATGGTGTGTGACCTTTGTGTTCTACCGGCTATAAGTATGCGGCTTTAGTCTGAATGTTTGGTTAATGTTTTTGCATATACATCAATCATCTAAAAATAAACCTAATGCAAAAAAACTATATAAAATTATCATTATAACAAAATAATCAATAGCTTGTTAAAAGTGTATTATAATTAACTGCATACAATTTTCCTATCAACTGATTCTGTTGTTATTGCAGTTTTTTAAAATAATGCGACCGGCTCTAAGAAAACTGTCTCTTATCTACTTATTAGTAGCTAAGAAACCTGCTCACACTTGACCTTTGTTCTTTACTGCATGGAAGATTTTCCTAGCAATGCGACCGGCTCTATGATTGTGCTTTATCATTAATTATGACCTGCTTGCAGGAGTCTAATTATTGCAAGCTTAGGAATTTGCGTATGTAGATCAAACCAGCTCTCTCTTTTCTCTTTTCTCTTTTCTAATTATATGGCAGCCGACTAATGTACATGACCTACCTACTTGTAGGTGTTCATTAAAAGGTATAAAGTACCTGACCACTCCCTTTTACCAACGCAGGTAAAACATTCGCACACTCTCTTATCTCCTTATTAAAAGCTGTTAAATATGCACCCACTTGTTTTTTAAACTTTCTCATCTTAATTTACAAGAAGCAATAGTCTTGTTTAGAACCTTTGAATTGATCTTGCTGTTGCTGTTGTGTAAGGAAATTCTCATCCCTTGCTCACATAACCCTAACGAATGATGTGGTGCATGTTGTTGTTGTTGTTCATAACAGTGAAGGCTTATGACCTGTATTCAGGTACGCAAGGTAACGCACGTCAAACAGGTGCACACTTGACTCTAACACTTGTCTCCACTAGCACTTCCCCTCCTTTTACTAATGCACTTAAAGCATGCGCATACTCTCTGTCTTAGCTACAAATACTATAGAAATTTGCAAATATAAATGATATTTAAGAAATATGCGCACACTTGCTTCTAAAACTTTTTCCTTCTAACACTTTCTCTCCCTAACATTTTCTATCTAACAATTGCCTCTCTAACACTTTCTAATCTTAATATACAAGTATCAATACTCTTGTTTAGAACCTATGTATTGCTGCTGCTGCGAAAGAAAATTCCATCCTTTGTTCACATAACCCTCACGAATGTTGTTTTTGGTATTGAAGTTGACCATAACAATGCGAGCGGCTCTATGATTTTACTTGCCCTTGTTTATGATCTGCCTGCAGGAGTGCAAAGCAGCGCCGTCAAACCGGCGCACACTTGACTCCTATCTAATATGTGCGTGCGCACATTAAACAGGCGCAGACATGACGTCTCTAACACTTGCTTGCGGGTGTGTAAAACAACGCACATCAAACAGGCACTCACTAGACTCTATCCTTGTATTCTTTGCTTACTGATTCTTACTATCATAAAAATGCGTTTTTTATTGAATGCAGTGAAATAGCCAAAACAGATCCTTTGAGCACCGATTTTCACAAATCCTGGTGTGCTTGTTGCTGCTATTGTTAATAACAATGCGAGATAGGGATGTTTTCTCCTTTGACTATGATGTACTAACCAACCTTGACTGTGTTTTGATTTTTAACTGACAAAATTATCAATCCTTTGTTCTCAACCCTCCTTTGACTTTGATGCACTTACAGGTGTCCATCTGAACGCTGTAAGATTTTGATCTGACAAAATTATCATTCCTTTGTTCTCAACCCTCCTTTGACTTTGATGCACTTACAGGTGTCCATCTGAACGCTGTAAGATTTTGATCTGACAAAATTATCAATCCTTTGTTCTCAACCCTCCTTTGACTTTGATGCACTCACAGGTGACCACGCCTGGTATTTTTTAAAAGGGTCAAAAAATCAGCGGGGGGTAATAAAAGGGTCAAAAAAAAAAAATCAGCGGGGGGTAATTAACCTGTCAAAAAATCAAATTAATGGGTGTAATTAAAGTGTCCCAGAACCGCCATTCTCCTACTACTTATAACAACTTTGCTTAAAGTAGAAAATCCTTAGCTAAAAAAACTCACATCATTTCATATTAAATGAATTCAAAAGTGGGGGCTGGCGACAAAAGGGGTTTGTGTGGCCTGTGATATTTTGAAGCAGATCCCTAGAAAAACCATCATCTATTTTTGCACCTATTTTGCGATTTTAGCTCAAAAAGTTTTAGTATGTGGGGTGACTAGAGGCGGTATGGATGGGCGTGGCATTACAATTTTTGCTGCAGATTTGTGTATGTTGTCAATTGCTATCATTCTACCGAATTTGGTGCTTCTAGCTCAAAGTTTGTCAAAGGTGGGAAGGAGGCTGGGGGCGGTACTTGGGGATGGCATTAAAATTCTTGCTGCAGATCTTTGTGGAATGTATATGCAATTGGCATATTTTTCTATCAAATTTAGTGACTCTACCTATTTTGTAAAATATGGGGAAAGGGAGGCTGGGGTGTTATGGGGGAAGTGGCATCGTCACCACCTATCCTGGCTCCAAATATTGTGGCTTTAGCTCAAAAAATGTGGAAGATATCGGCGTTTCTGATTTTAAACTGTGGGGAGCTGGTGCGGAATGGGTGGCCGTGGCTCCAAAACTGTTGATGAAGTTTTTGGTAGCTCTAGCTGTGTGTATCGGAAACCAGAATAATTATCGATAATTTGAAACAAACTTGTTCTGCTTATGGTATAGGAGAACTTATATTCAAAACCTGAAGTCTCTAGCTCATGTAGGCTCTGAGATCTACGCGTTCATACAGACGGACATGGCCATATCGACTCGGCTATTGATGCTGATCAAGAATATATATACTTTGTCGGAGATGCTTTCTTCTACCTGTTACATACTTTTGCACAAAACCATTATACAATGTTTTACCCAGTTTATGGGTTCAGGGTATAAAAAGGCAAGGTACATATACAATCGATAGAGCAAGTGTTTTGTGAGTGATCCAGGTATGAAAAGGTCACAAAATAAGTAATGCATGGAAGCTTTCATTCATACCGAAAAGCCAAATTTATCTGAAAAACAAAACAAGTAAGAAAGCTCTAGTCGGGAGAGTCCGACGACAGATACCCTAAGCCAAATTGCAATAAATTATTTACTCCTTGCACCCTAAAAGTATGCTTCAAATAATGATTTAAAAAATCTAAAAACTGACTCAATTTTACGATATCTCCGGTGTTTCTTAACCGATTTAGACGAAATTTTGAAAAAAGTTCTATCGTAACTCATTTGTTCAACCCCCATATTTTTATTATCCAAATTCGATATTTTTTGTAATCGATTCTCTGTGTATATCTGAAACCAGAATAGTTATCGATAATTTGAAACAAACTTGTTCTGCTCATGGTATAGAAAAACTTATATTCAAAATCTGAAGTCTCTAGCTCTTGTAGTCTCTGAGATCTACGCGTTCATACAGACGGACATGGCCATATCGACTCGGCTATTGATGCTGATCAAGAATATATATACTTTGTCGGAGATGCTTTCTTCTACCTGTTACATACTTTTGCACAAAACCAGTATACAATGTTTTACCCATTTTATGGGTTCAGGGTATAAAAACACATGATTGTAACAAAAACTTACCGTTTTTATATGTTTGCATGTTCGTTTGTAACGTTTCTTGCTCACTAAAATACATACATACATAATAATTGAAAACAAAATATATTATTGGTGCTCAAATTGACAATGATAAGTGTATGTAGATCAGTGATTGGCACACACATACCGTCACAGTTTTCACACGCATACAAGCACAATTTGCGTGCGCTGCGACGAAAAAACGAAGTGTGCTCTGTACAGTGTACGCTGCAAGAAACCGTTAGGTAATTTTAACTACACAGAGATGGAAAATAAATTATAAAATTGCTTTTGAGGAAATTTTAGACGTAATTTTTCCTTAAAATTATCGTATCTATTTAATTTCTCCTTCGTACGTTTTGATTCGGAGGGGATCGGCTAAATGCTCATCTGAAATTCGATTTCATTGTTTTTTCAAAATTATCTTCATTGTTGAGAAAGCAGATTGGCAATCGTACGTCGACCCAAACATCAAATACAATTTATATATTTGGTCTTTTATTTTCGGGTATTGGTCTTCATCAATGGCTTTCCAAAAATTAATTAAGGAGTGGAATAATCTTGTGTAGTTTTTTCCAATTCCGTTTGTAGCTCAGGGTCTTGCTTTTCAATTTCACAATTTAGGGGATATTCATGCAAATCTATTAATTTCTTTATTTAATCAAAATCTTTAAATCGCATTTCATAGTCTATTAATAAAATTTTAATAATTGAAGTGTACTCTAATTGTTTATCGAATGTTTTGAACTCACTGAATACTATTGTTGTGTTTTTTAAAGACATGTATAAATAGCTGACAGTTCTTTAACGGACAACATTGTTTTGCTAAAGCTAATGCAACTGTGCAGGATGCTTTTATGCAAGACAAGTTAAACTGCTTATCATCGTTATCTATACCATCATTATTAATATCATCACCATCATTATCATCTTTAATATCATTATCTGTATCGGTATTACTATAAATATTTTGATCAGCAATGAAACGCAGAAAATATTCTGCTTGCCATTGCAAAACAACCAAGTTTCTTTGGTATATATTCTAAATACATACATTGTGACAATTCAAGTAATGCCGTCTGAAATAAAATTGAGCATTGCGACAAACAATATATTTGCAAATCAAGCATTGTGCTCTGCCATCATAATTTTCTATATAAAACAAGCAGAAACGTTGCAGACGGACGCAACTGACTGTGGTATACTCTATACCAGTAATAAAACCGAAAAAAGATTGCCTGGTGCAGATGGGATGCCTAAAGTTATCTTCCTTCCAAATTTGGTGACTCTAGCTCAAAGTTTGTTAAAGAGGGGGAGAGGGAGGCGCTATGGGGGCGTGGCATCCAAATTCAAATTTGGTGACTCTAGCTCAAAGTTAGAAAAATATGGTGGAAGGGGGGCTGGGGTTGGTATGGGTAGGGGGCCGCATCCAAGTTGTTTGGGTTTCTTCATCACCTATCCTGGCACTGAATTTGGTGGCTCTAGCTCAAAAGCTGTGAAAGATATAGGCATATCTATTTTTCAACTGGGGGGGCTTGGGGCGGAATGGGTGGGCGGGGCTTCAAAACTTTGATGCTGTTTTTTGGGGGTCGTAATCAATTATATTTTTACTAAATTTGGTGACTTTAGCTCAAACACTATGGAAGATACTCGCATTACCGTTTTGGTTGGGGGTCGTCAACACATATCTTTGCTCAAAATTTGCTGGCTCTAGCTCAAAAACTGTAGAAGATAAAAGCGTTTTTTGGGGGCTGTAAGTAGCTATTTTCTCCCAAAATTAAGTAGTTCTAGTTGAAAGGGCTTGCGAAATAGCTAGATTTATCGATTTTGCGTTATCGAGTTTATCGATTTGCCAGCCCCCTAAGTATCGTAGAACTCCAATCTTGACACTTTAATTTACTATGCCATAGATAAAGACATGTGCAAAGTTGTAAGTCTCTAGCTTGAAGGACATTGCACAAACCCAATATACTCTTTACCTTCGGTATCGAGTATAAAAATCCTTCTGCCATATATTTAGCATGATAATTTTTAAAGCGCCACTGTAAAAAATGATTTTTTGATAATGCGCTGCGTGGTGTTTGCCTCGCAAGTGTTCGCCTTCAACATAAAGTATAAAAAATGCTTCGACACGGGCACCGATGCGTCAGCCGAACATTCGTGTTCTAAAAATAGCTTTCAATGCTTATAGCGTATGTTTGATTTAGTGCAGTTGACTGCGGCACAGGCCCTTTGCACAAAAAGCAGCATGCTGCCTTGTGTGCATAGGGACGTCGATATATGTGTAAACATTAATTCATTCGCTCTTGTGTTGTGCTGCTCTACGGCTGGGTTCACTAAAAACCTAGACAACAAGCAGGCATAGATATGTATGTATGCTCATATTTTGGTATACTCATTAGCTTACATCAGTGGTGTCCAAAATTGGAAAAGGCAGTTACGCGTGGTTGAAAAGAAAAATTCTGACGGCGTCGCAGCCGACACATGTATAGAGAAAGAGAATATGTGTATTCTATAAATATAACGCTCGGCAGCTTGTTCTCTTACTATGCGCGTGTTCGGCTGAATTTGCTCTCACGACTCATGTGTTCGGCTAAAGCGCAAAAGTCAAACGCGCAGTTATTCGCTGAGCTACACGTTAAAAATAATATTAAGTAAAAGTCGCAACAAATTAAGCGATCAGCACCTATCAGATCTCTTACGGATTAAAGAATACAAAGGAGACATCGATTTGGGTGAGTTATGCAAAAATTAATTCTCAATAAAAATAAAATAATAATAAAAATAAATAAAATAAAAATCCTGACCTTTGTGTAGAAGGCAGTTATTCTCTGCTATTATTTGTGTAGATTTAGTTTGTCAAATAAATAGTTATACTCTACGGTAAGGCTATACTACTAACCTATTGCACTATGAAAATATACTCATAGTATGAAAATGCAAACGTATGAAACGTAATATTTTTTTTGTGCTTACCTGGTCTCTAGCTCTTTGAAACGCATTTGATTGTCGGGCCGGTTGATCAAAATTTGCAATTGTGAATGTAACGCTGCTGCCGTTGTCTCCGAATCGCAACGATAGGCATGAACATGCAAAGGGCATTTAGTTGCTGGATTATAGAGAAGCAGCACACAGGCAACGATGTCATCGGTTTGCACCGAGGTGGTTACGGCACTGGGTGGTATTAAATGCTTAGACGATCCCTGTTAACGATTAATTAAAAAAAAAACAAAATCATTAAATAGCGCTGTTGTTGCCGGGCGTGGTTTGTAATATGTTTGTGTGCGAGTGGGGCGATTCAATAAGAGTATCGGTGGAAAACAGAGTGAGAGGCTAAGAGTGGCGGCAATCAAGCTTTCTTACCTGCACTATTTTAATGCCTTTGTACGATACTTGCAGCGTCACCTTAAGCGGCTCCTGGCCTTGCGATCTATCCACCAGTAACGGCAGTACTGAGTTTATGACGCGGGCGCCACGCAAACCTTTTGCCTCCTCGGTGCCCAGAAACCACACATAGTAGGAGGCTTTAAGCACGTCCCGATGCAAGCGTAGCGCCATCTTTTCTATCAGGTTTGACAATCAGTTGCGTTGTTTTTTTTTTTTTTTTTTCAATATATGAATTTGCATTCGCTTAGAAGGTACTCGCGAGCTTCTGCAATGAGTCCAAGAAATCTGGGCTTTTAGGGAGTATCGAAAAAACAAGAATGAAGGCTTTTGTCGAGATGATACTCTGGACCCTAGACTTAAAACGTACAATCATTGGCTGCGTTCAGGGAACTAAGCAGTTATAAAGCTGCTTACTAAGCGCTTAGTATTAACCGCTGAAAAATGGTGAACGCACTGCTTAGCGTTGCACATGGTTTTGCACATTAGTTTGAATAGCATTTAACAGACTTTGCAATGTTGACGCATATGTATAATACCCCGATTCCATTAGGCTGCATCTGTCATTCACAGCAAGTCGGGAATGTAGGTGATTCCACTACAAATCCAATTTATCCGCCATCCTGTTTTAACATATATTTTTTATTATTTGTATGTATTTTATTGAAAACATATATGAGCTCGAGCACAAATAAAATAAGTGTAACCAAAATGCTAAAATTATTGCTTTAACTTGCGCGCAAAATACAATATTAAAAATCTGTTTGAATTGAGTTTGCTTTAATGTTTTTATTGCACTTGTTGACCAGCTGTTTTACTTAAATTGGCACTGCTTATACCAAGTATCGATAGGAAATTTCATAGTATCGACTATGTTAAAGAGCTGTTTAGTGCTCTGTAATGTTAAATTCTAATGCAACTGACCAACGGGGAAAATTTGAACGAGTTTCTCATAAAGGAATCCAATAGCCTATTTCCACTGCTGTTATCAGTCAGTTAACAGTATCTGAGATTCACCTTGCATGTATTCTCCCATAAGGAATTAACTGAAGTATAACTGACCGTAAATATTAACTGAGGAATAACTAAAGAGAAACTAGTTCATTTGAACACTTATTTGATAAAATATCGCGATGTTTCATCGAAAAAGCCACTAAACAGCTGATTGAAGGTTGAAGAGGTCAGCGTAATTTTGTATAAGATTTTTGAAATAATGAATTTACTTCGTGTTTAGAAGTATGGTGGTGCAACATCGAAGTGGCAGCTATTTGATAGGGCGCGTCGCATATTGCAACATGTTACATCGGTTATATCGACCAAAAAACAGGTGGTGTAAACTAATAGTATTTTTAAAGAACGTTGTCATCAATAACGTTTATTTCAACTAGTATATAACGTATGTAGTTATAATTAACAAAACTTAGTGTCCAAAACAATGTCTAGAATCGTGAATCGATCATCTGCTAGAGAAGAAATCTTCGCCCGCGTTAAGTCGGCAATCTATCGAGTTGCCGGTCGATTCATCGCTACCCAAACTCAGATGGCGTTGCCAGATATTTGGGCCGCTACATATTCTAATATGCTTAAGGGCCGGTTTCTCAATTTCCCGTTAAAGTGCCAATTAGTTAATCTCGGCATAACTTTAATGCTCGTGTTAAATCAGTTTGGTTTTCTCAATGCAAAGTTAACCTTATTCGTTCAGATACTATCGCTCTAATGGTGCTGCCACCCGTTACGAGGAAATCAACGGTTTGGTATGGTATATTTTTGTTTTGTGACTGCCAAAATCTTTTTCTGTTGCCATTTGACATATATAATTTTATTTAAAATGGAAAATAAATTGCATTTTATGAGCCCGAGTGAAAACCGTAAACGGCAGCGGGGAAAAAACTTTTCGGTCGCTGAAGAGCATGTTCTTGTTGACCTTGTGGAGTCAAACCAAAATATTTTGGAGAACAAAAGGAGTGATGCTGTTTCATGGAAACAAAAAGACGAAGCATGACAGAGAGTGTCCGGTCACTTGGAAAACATTAAAAGACAAGTATGAAAATTTAAAAAAAAAAAACACGCAAAGAATATGCAGATGAAAAGCGGGAGACTTATCGTACGGGCGGTGGCGTCGCCAGCAATTCCGGAGTCTCGCGGATATCGTAGAAAATTGCTGGAATGATCAAAGTGTCAGCCACAGGATTAGAAAACGAGGTTGACGATGATGGTATGTAATTTTAAACAATATAAGCTTCAATATATTTCTAAACTTTTTTAAAGCTTTGCAGTAAATAATGATTCTGTGATTGTTGGTGATGGTGACAACAAAGACATGTCAATGTCCAACTTTTACGAAGATTATAATTGTTCTGATGGTTGCTTGAATTATGAGTTCTGTACAGATATGGATGAAGCAGCTGGAGGAATGGAAGCAGCGCCTGACTGTGCAGATTTACCGACAGGGGTCGCATGCCAAGCACCATTTGCATCTTGGAATCCAGCGAAGCTAAAAGTGAAAAAGTCAGAGAAGCTAACGGTTCAGAGGCGTAATAAAACTCAGGAGGAGGAGAAGTGGTTTTTGATTAAGCTGCAACAAGACTTTTACAAGGCGGAGAAAAAACGAGCTGCAGACCTGCATTTAAATAAAACACAAAATTTGCAGCTTAAGACACAAACGTTGCAGATTGAGACACAAAAGTTGCAGATTGAGACACAGAAGTTGCAGCTTGAGACACAAAAGTTGCAGCTAGAGATGGAAAGCATCCGGCTGCAAAATGAACTCTTAAAATTAGAATTAAAAAACCAACAGTATAACAAATAAATATGTTTAATATATGAATATAAAATATAAACTTTTCATTAAAATACATAATACAATTTAATAACAATGCAAGTGTCGGCTTGAGCCAGCTGTTTGCCTAACGATGGTTTTAGCGATATTTATATCGGCCCTTTAACGAACGATAAATGTTAGCCGGCACTCAGGCATCGGTTAAGTTTATCGCACGCTAAACTTGGGATAGTTACGCTAACCGGATATTGAGAAACCGGCCCTAATACATTCAGTATTATTCGTTAGAGCCTGCACCGGCTAAAATTTTGGATGGCATTTCATCGACGTCTGCTGAGAGTGTTGCTGTATTGAATCGTTCCTTCAAGTGGAGAGCTCTGTTTCAGAGCGCTCAGCGCCAGCGTTTGGGAAGCAACCGGCAAAGCGGCGAAGAACGGCAAGCAGTTCCATCACGCTATTACTATACAAGCTTTCACAGAAGAACGAAATAACCCTTGCTGACATGAGAAGTTCGATAAAAGAAACATTGTCATTCGTGAATGAAGCGTTAAGAAAAAAATTATAAATTTAATTAACTAAATACATTAAATACTGCAAACCTAAAAAGGCAGCTATGATGGACATATGTATCTTTGGGTAAACAAATTAAGAAATAAATGACTTCAAGCTATAAAGCTTTAAAGCTATAAATATACGATTTCGATTTATTTAGTTTTAATATATTAAGGTGCTCACTGCGTTGCCGATGCGTTAATAAATTCCATTGCTCCTGCATTACAAGCAAAACAGCTTGTAGAAAGTGTATGTATGTCAATAAAACTGACAATAATGTACTACAACTTTGCAATAAATGATATCAGTCCATGTGTGATTCGTAATTTTAGCTATAACAAACCAAAACAAAACAAACCGAACAGCTGATTCATTTACGGAGGTTCAGTTACAGTGAAATGGAAACAGGTTTCGTAACTGACTGTTAAAATTTACGGAATCCGCTATAATAAAAACGGATGCAGCATTCCCGAGTGCTAATTACATACATGCATCCGGAGTGTAATGGAATCGGGGTATAAGATTATACAAATTCGAAATGGTATATGTATATTTTTACCTCGAATGTGGTTCTGTTCATCCGAAAGTGTTCCATTCGCACAAAACAATTTAGTAGTAAGCGCAAAAACGAACAAGATTTACGTGAAGAAAGATGGCGACCGCTGACTAAACATGTTTGAAGTTCGCTTACTAAGCAGAGCGTTCAGCAAACGATTACTAAACATGTATTGTAAGCGCTTAGTTCCCTGACCGTAGCGATTGTTTTTGCTGATTGTTAGAAATACTTTATCTTACATAAATTGTTTTGAAATGAATTGAATATAAATACAAAACACATTTAGGGTGTTCAGTTTCTGTTGCAAAAGTGCAACTTTGCAACACAGCTGTCGTGATCACTCAATAACTAACGACACTAGTATTTTAACTCTGCACAAACAGCGGTTCGCTAACGTTTTGAGAAATTTAATTTGCTGGTTGCAATAAAAAAATGATTTTCAAAATGCCTTTTAAAGACATGAAAGATTCACTTACATAATAGACAGCATCCCAGTTAAGCAATTGAAGGTATATATGTACTAAACAGCTGATTGAAGGTTGAAGAGGTTAGCGTAATTTTGTATAAGATTTTTGAAATAATGAATTTACTTCGTGTTTAGAAGTATGGTGGTGCAACATCGAAGTGGCAGCTATTTGATAGGGCGCGTCGCATATTGCAACATGTTACATCGGTTATATCGACCAAAAAACAGGTGGTGTAAACTAATAGTATTTTTAAAGAACGTTGTCATCAATAACGTTTATTTCAACTAGTATATAACGTATGTAGTTATAATTAACAAAACTTAGTGTCCAAAACAATGTCTAGAATCGTGAATCGATCATCTGCTAGAGAAGAAATCTTCGCCCGCGTTAAGTCGGCAATCTATCGAGTTGCCGGTCGATTCATCGCTACCCAAACTCAGATGGCGTTGCCAGATATTTGGGCCGCTACATATTCTAATATGCTTAAGGGCCGGTTTATCAATTTCCCGTTAAAGTGCCAATTAGTTAATCTCTGCATAACTTTAATGCTCGTGTTAAATCAGTTTGGTTTTCTCAATGCAAAGTTAACCTTATTCGTTCAGATACTATCGCTCTAATGGTGCTGCCACCCGTTACGAGGAAATCAACGGTTTGGTATGGTATATTTTTGTTTTGTGACTGCCAAAATCTTTTTCTGTTGTCATTTGACATATATAATTTTATTTAAAATGGAAAATAAATTGCATTTTATGAGCCCGAGTGAAAACCTTAAACGGCAGCGGGGAAAAAACTTTTCGGTCGCTGAAGAGCATGTTCTTGTTGACCTTGTGGAGTCAAACCAAAATATTTTGGAGAACAAAAGGAGTGATGCTGTTTCATGGAAACAAAAAGACGAAGCATGACAGAGAGTGTCCGGTCACTTGTAAAACATTAAAAGACAAGTATGAAAATTTAAAAAAAAAAAACACGCAAAGAATATGCAGATGAAAAGCGGGAGACTTATCGTACGGGCGGTGGCGTCGCCAGCAATTCCGGAGTCTCGCGGATATCGTAGAAAATTGCTGGAATGATCAAAGTGTCAGCCACAGGATTAGAAAACGAGGTTGACGATGATGGTATGTAATTTTAAACAATATAAGCTTCAATATATTTCTAAACTTTTTTAAAGCTTTGCAGTAAACAATGATTCTGTGATTGTTGGTGATGGTGACAACAAAGACATGTCAATGTCCAACTTTTACGAAGATTATAATTGTTCTGATGGTTGCTTGAATTATGAGTTCTGTACAGATATGGATGAAGCAGCTGGAGGAATGGAAGCAGCGCCTGACTGTGCAGATTTACCGACAGAGGCATGCCAAGCACCATTTGCATCTTGGAATCCAGCGAAGCTAAAAGTGAAAAAGTCAGAGAAGCTAACGGTTCAGAGGCGTAATAAAACTCAGGAGGAGGAGAAGTGGTTTTTGATTAAGCTGCAACAAGACTTTTACAAGGCGGAGAAAAAACGAGCTGCAGACCTGCATTTAAATAAAACACAAAATTTGCAGCTTAAGACACAAACGTTGCAGATTGAGACACAAAAGTTGCAGATTGAGACACAGAAGTTGCAGCTTGAGACACAAAAATTGCAGCTAGAGATGGAAAGCATCCGGCTGCAAAATGAACTCTTAAAATTAGAATTAAAAAACAAACAGTATAACAAATAATTATGTTTAATATATGAATATAAAATATAAACTTTTCATTAAAATACATAATACAATTTAATAACAATGCAAGTGTCGGCTTGAGCCAGCTGTTTGCCTAACGATGGTTTTAGCGATATTTATATCGGCCCTTTAACGAACGATAAATGTTAGCCGGCACTCAGGCATCGGTTAAGTTTATCGCACGCTAAACTTGGGATAGTTACGCTAACCGGATATTGAGAAACCGGCCCTAATACATTCAGTATTATTCGTTAGAGCCTGCACCGGCTAAAATTTTGGATGGCATTTCATCGACGTCTGCTGAGAGTGTTGCTGTATTGAATCGTTCCTTCAAGTGGAGAGCTCTGTTTCAGAGCGCTCAGCGCCAGCGTTTGGGAAGCAACCGGCAAAGCGGCGAAGAACGGCAAGCAGTTCCATCACGCTATTACTATACAAGCTTTCACAGAAGAACGAAATAACCCTTGCTGACATGAGAAGTTCGATAAAAGAAACATTGTCATTCGTGAATGAAGCGTTAAGAAAAAAATTATAAATTTAATTAACTAAATAAATTAAATACTGCAAACCTAAAAAGGCAGCGATGATGGACATATGTATCTTTGGGTAAACAAATTAAGAAATAAATGAATTCAAGCTATAAAGCTTTAAAGCTATAAATATACGATTTCGATTTATTTAGTTTTAATATATTAAGGTGCTCACTGCGTTGCCGATGCGTTAATAAATTCCATTGCTCCTGCATTACAAGCAAAACAGCTTGTAGAAAGTGTATGTATGTCAATAAAACTGACAATAATGTATTACAACTTTGCAATAAATGATATCAGTCCATGTGTGATTCGTAATTTTAGCTATAACAAACCAAAACAAAACAAACCGAACAGCTGATTCATTTACGGAGGTTCAGTTACAGTGAAATGGAAACAGGTTTCGTAACTGACTGTTAAAATTTACGGAATCCGCTATAATAAAAACGGATGCAGCATTCCCGAGTGCTAATTACATACATGCATCCGGAGTGTAATGGAATCGGGGTATAAGATTATACAAATTCGAAATGGTATATGTATATTTTTACCTCGAATGTGGTTCTGTTCATCCGAAAGTGTTCCATTCGCACAAAACAATTTAGTAGTAAGCGCAAAAACGAACAAGATTTACGTGAAGAAAGATGGCGACCGCTGACTAAACATGTTTGAAGTTCGCTTACTAAGCAGAGCGTTCAGCAAACGATTACTAAACATGTATTGTAAGCGCTTAGTTCCCTGAACGTAGCGATTGTTGTTGCTGATTGTTAGAAATACTTTATCTTACATAAATTGTTTTGAAATGAATTGAATATAAATACAAAACACATTTAGGGTGTTCAGTTTCTGTTGCAAAAAGGCAACTTTGCAACACAGCTGTCGTGATCACTCAATAACTAACGACACTAGTATTTTAACTCTGCACAAACAGCGGTTCGCTAACGTTTTGAGAAATTTAATTTGCTGGTTGCAATAAAAAAATGAATTTCAAAATGCCTTTTAAAGACATGAAAGATTCACTTACATAATAGACAGCATCCCATTTAAGCAATTGAAGGTATATATGTACGTCGAAATGCATATGTGGCAACTTAAGTATATGAGCTAAAAACTATTGAGTCTGTTGAGTCGGCCACAAAGTCAGAAACAACATCATCCTTTACACTCGGTGTGTCCAAAGCCGAGGAGGACTCTTCCTCCACAGCTGACATCGTTTCGCGGACAAAACCAACCCTCATTTCCTTTTAGCAGCCGCTCACAATGAACAGCTGTTTGTTTCGATTTAGCACCTAAAGCACAAAATTACTCCAAAAAATACCACAAAATTGCTTGCATTGGCAAAACTTTTTCACTTTTGTATAATTATACTCAATACCGAAAGTAAAGAGTATATTGGGTTTGTGCAATGTGCGTCATGGTGTCTGTCCGTCCGTCCGTCTGTCCGTCTGTATGAACGCAACTTTTTTCCACACCCTTCAAGCTAGAGACTTCAAACTTTGCAAATCTCTTTATCTATGGCATAGTAAATTAAAGTGTCAAGATTGGAGTTCTACGATAACTAGGGGGCTGGCAAATCGATAAAATCGATAACGCAAAATCGATGGATCCAGCTATTTCGCAAGCCCTTACAGCTAGAACTACCAAATTTGGTAGAACTACCTAAAAACTGCATCAAAAATTTTGGAGCCACGCCCACCCATTCTGCCCCCAGCCCCCCGCAGTTTAACACCAAAAATGCCCATATCTTCTACAGTTTTTGAGCTAGAGCCATCAAATTTGGTGCCAAGATAGGTGTTGACGATCCTCAACCAAATTCATAAAAACTTTGGATGCCACGCCCATCTATACTGCCCTATCCGCCTTCAACCACCCCAGCGCTTCGCTAAAAACGGTAGTGCGTGTGTCTTCCATAGTGTTTGAGCTAGAGTTAAAAAATTTGGTAGGTAGATAGCTGGTAACGACCCCTCAAAAACTGCATCAAAGATTTGGAGCCACGCCCACCCATTCTGCCCCCAGCCCCCCGCAGTTTAACACAAAAAATGCCCATATCTTCTACAGTTTTTGAGCTAGAGCCATCAAATTTGGTGCCAAGATAGATGTTGACGATCCTCAACCAAATTCATAAAAACTTTGGATGCCACGAAAATCCATACTGCCCAAGCTGCCCCAAACCACCCCAATGCTTCACTAAAAACGGAAGTGCGTGTATTTTCCAAAGCGTTATAGCTAGAGTCACCAAATTTGGTAGGAAGATAGCTAATAACAATCCCCAAAAAACTGCATGAAAGTTTTGGAGCCACCGCCCCCCCCACCCCCCGCTGTTCCCGAGTCCTCTGCATTTTGAAATCAAAAACGCCTATATTTTCCACATTTTTATACCCTGAACCCATAAAATGGGTAAATCAGGGTATAATGGTTTTGTGCAAAAGTATGTAACAGGCAGAAGGAAGCATCTCCGACCCCATAAAGTATATATATTTTTGATCAGTATAAATAGCCGAGTCGATTTGGCCATGTCCGTCTGTCCGTCTGTCTGTCTGTCCGTCTGTCGGTCTGTATGAACGCGTAGATCTCAGAGACTATAAGAGCTAGAGACTTCAGATTTTGAATATAAGTTTTCCTATACCATGAGCAGAACAAGTTTGCTTCAAATTATCGATAACTACTCTGGTTTTCGATATACACATGGAATCGATAACAAAAAAATATCGAATTTAGAAAATGTAAAAACGGGGTTTGGTGTAATAGGTAACTATAGAACTTTTCTCAAAATTTCGTCCAAATCGGTTAAGAAACACTAGAGAAATCGTAAAGTTAAGTCAGTTTTTAGTTTTGTTTAAAGTGATCATTATTTGAAGCATACTTTTAGGACGCAAGGACTGCAACTGGGTTCAGGGTATCTTCTGGTCGGGCTATCCCGACTAGAGCCTTCTTACTTGTTTGAGCTACAGCCGCCAAATTTGGTGCCAAGATAGGCGATGAAGAAACCCAAAAAAAGTGGATGGGGCCCCCCACCCATAGCGCCACCAGCCCCCTTCCCTCATATTCTACTAACTTTGAGCTAGAGTCACCAAATTTGGTATGAGGATAGCAATTAACATCATAAACAGATCTGCAGCAAAACTTTGGACGCCACGCCCCCCATTCCAGCCCCCAGCCCCCTTCCCCCAAATTTTACTATTTTTGAGCTAGAGTCATCAAATTTGGTACGAGGATAGCAATGGACATCATACACAGATCTTCAGCTAAAATTTTGATGCCACACCCCGCTGGCCGCTTTGTGGACGGTGCGCCCAAAACCTATACCACTTGTGGTACAGGTTGTAAACAGCAGCCGAAAGGTTTTCGAAATGCGCTCGGCTGCCGATAAAACTACATACACTTTTTATGAAATTGTAATGCAGATTGTGGGCGGTCTGTAAACAAGCTGCACTAAAATTTCGGAAAAGTATATTGCGTTTTAATGAACATGTTATACGACTCAGTATACATTTTTGGAAAAGTATATTGAATTGTAATGCACATGTTATACGACTCAATATACTTTGTGGAAGGTTGTAATGCGCGTTATATATGAACGCAGGGCTGAAATTGTATTGGGTAAATTAATAAGCATTTAATTTCAATTTCAACAAACAATAATTTTATTTCATTTTAAATTAGTTAATATTGTCATCATTTTCCTGTCCTGATGTGTTTATATTGTTATATATATTATTAAAATTAGTTTTAAGTTTATTTTCATATTTTTTTTTGGCCAAATGTTTTTTTTTAATGTTTGCTTTAATATAGTTTTAATTAATAATACTTTCCTGTATTGGTCCACTTTTGATTTTTTTTGTCAGTTCTGTAAATTTTTTAACACGCGCCAAATTACACAACTGCATGCAAATGTACTACATATTAATGAGCTTCTTCTTACTAATTCGACGAAACGCACTAGCACATAGATAAGATTTTCGAATTTACTTCACGAACGCACTAACACAAAGACCAGATTGCGGAATTTACTTCACGAACGCTTCGTGTCGTTTCGAAGTCTTAGCGAAAAGTAGAGGTAAATTTTTCCAGCTTACAGCTACATAACTTTTACTGTAGCGATAATGCATTCTGTGGCCAGGCCTCATTATGCTGTGCGCCACTGGGTATTAGCTTAAAAAGTAAAGAATAGTTTAATTTAATTAAGTATTCCATTTATTTATTACATAAGCAGATGGTAGACGGTTACATTGGAAGTTCAGCAGTTTCTTCATGTTGTTGTTCTTGTTCTTGATGCTCCTCTTGTTCGTTTTTCAGTGTTGAATGTTGAAGTTGTTGCTGCGCTTGCTCTCTCTTCCTCTTCCGATATTCTACCATACATATTTTAACGTAGAATACGTTATTCGGCAGGTTAGGGGTGCAATTTGAAGTAAATATTTTTGCGACCACTTTCGCCGCGTTCATTTTGATTCTTTGATGTGTTTACATCTATAGGCACGGGTATCTGTTTCTGTTTTTGTTGTTTTGTTCAGTTCTCCTTTGTGTTCAGCGGCCTGTCGATTAAAGGAGAGGCGGCGGGTCAGCAGACAGCAAGAACGGTAAAATGTTGTTGGTACATATTGTATGCAAGTGCGTTTGAAGCATACATATACATATTTCTTGCTTTCGAGGTTTTTGTTATTTTTGATATTTTTCCTTTTTCTGTACATTTACATATGTACCAATGCTCTACTGAATACACTTTCGTAATTTGTGTATATCGTTGTATATATGGCAAGGATTGTTAGAAAGTGTCATAGGGTAAAAATTGGGAAGAGTACGTATGATCAGCCATAGCAAAACTAATATTTGACTGCCTTGGAAGACAAAATCTTGTTTTCTTACTCAAGCGCCATTATGGGGGAAGAAAAATAGTTTTGTGGACAAGTGTTTGCAGAAGCCTAGTTTTTAGCTCAAGATACTTGGTTGGCTAGGTGCATATCAGTTGCTAGTGCATGTGTTTTGTGGGGTAGGACAGGTATTAAAGGTCATAGAATACGTAAAACAGGCAAGTTATCGTTCATATCCAAGAATCTTATTTATTGCAAAAATAACTAAATTCAATTAATTATTCTTTTCTATTTTATGCTAATATATAGCAATCAAACAGGTACAAACAGGTGTTAGCACATCGCCCGTGAGTTCTAACCATAGCTCGCAAATAACAGTTGAGCGTTTTGCGTAGTCTTCAAATAAGTCTTTTAACTGAGTATTTAAGAAAAATACTCGCGAGCAACGGCGTCATCGGCTCTTCGCTTAGCTCGCTCGTGCTCGGCTAACAATCATTTTTTTCTTTTCGCTTTTGTTACACTTAGAGCGCGAGTATTTGCTTGAGTGAAATGAAGCAAAACGTCTTTACTGCAAAATAGTATGTATCAAGTGTTGCATTTGCGAAATATTTTAATTGCGTTTGTGAATTGAGTGCGTACGGTAAAAATTAAATTTTATGCAAAATGGGAAGAGAGTTAAATAAAAAAGTGCACAAATTCTTTAAATTTAATCCACACGAAAACAAATCAACAAGTAATGTTTGCGGAATGCATTTTCAGCCCTCCACTTCGCATTAAATGAACGTCAGAGTTAATTAAGCGCACAACATTTAAATTCATTGCTAGTAATTAAGCTTAATAATAAGTAAAAATTAAATAAACATTCATCATAAAAAAATTCACTTTTAAGTTATTTTAATGCAAAGAGTGCTTGCGAGAGTTTTTGCAGTAACTTATTCTGTCATTTACTCACTTACTGAGTCTCTACTCGCGAACGACAATTTTATTGCTTCCGAAAAGAGAATCGGTAAAAGAGATCACTCAAAAAACTCACCAACAACACTCAAGCGAAAACCGATGCAAAATAGATAAATAGACTCTTGCTCAGAGTGAGAGTGAATATTTTGAGCATTTTCGCTTCTGCACTGTTATTGAGCGTAAAGAAAAAAACGCTCAACTGTTATTTGCGAGCTATGGTTCTAACACTCATTAGGTTTTTTTTTATACTTTATACATACCCAAATGGAATCTCATTTATATAGGAGTTAATTGAATTTGTTAGCTTTTGAACAGTAAATACAGTATAAAACTGCTTCATATAAAGTTTTTGAATCCATAAGTAAATAAAGTTATAAGTGCAATACATTTTTTATATGCGTATTTTATATGTACGTGTATTAGCAATAAGTGCGAGCGGGGGCGATAGTGATAGCTATAGCGGATAGACTGTGCATAAACTTTTGTTTTAGTTGCCCCTGCGCTCATTGGTGTTTCAAGGCAAGCGGCGGGCCAACGCACTATGGGCATTTTGCCAAAAAACTGGCATTAATTAATAGCTCGGAACCCACGCAAAATATTTTGATTTGGTTTTTTGCGTTAGATTTGTAAGAACCAAAGGAAAATCATTTTTATAAAATTGGCTTGTTACCGCCCCTTGTTTTCAACATATCATGCCCAAATCTGGGAGTTAAGCTTGTTTATATAATATGTACTACAATTTTTTTTTTAAAATCATCGAGATCGGTCAACTATATCATTTTTACAAGAGATTTGCATAAACAAGTAGTTAATGTTAGGACATGTAAAAAATGAATAAATGATAGTTTTTTTTGACAAAGTGCCCCATAGTGCTGCAGCAATCAACAACGGTAAAAGCTTCTGTGTGTAAAAGAAGCAACCGCGCTTCATTTTTCATGTCGTCTCAACTTTTGACTTATACTGATTAATGCAACCCGACTTAGAAGGGTTGTATAAACTCAATGTGAACTTTGTGCAATTAAATAGCAAAACGTGATTACTTCAATATTATGTCTGTGTAATATGTTTGTTTATATTTTGCCAATAAGGTAGGGCGTTCATAATCAATAAAACATGTTGTATATAATTTAATAAACTAGCACTTAAATCGACGTTTTTTTGTAAGTAATTAAAATATTATCTATATATATATATTATATTATATATTTGCGTTTCTTTTATTGACTATTATTAAATATTTGTACAAGGGGTATTTTTAATTTGTGCCTTTTGTGGGTCTCAGCTACGGCAAGCCAGCAGGTGATGTTGTTGATTTATGGACGTTTTTGACTATTTTTGTATGTATGTATATGATCCGCGAGCCAAAATGAGTGTGTGTGTGTGTGTATTCACAAAAAATAAACTAGTGCAAAACAGTCACTTCTAATATACAAAATAGAATAAAAATATAAAAAATGCATCCTAAAAAGCGCTAATATTTAACAAAATATTTTTAAAGTAAAATTAAATGAGTGTGAGTAGAAAATAGTTTTATATTATTTATATTTGTCTGAAATAAGCCAAAAACGTTAGATGAAATTTTAAGTATTGCATGCAGAACATTACATTGATTTACACATACAAATTCAAAACAATTTCTACAGTTGGCTAACGGCACACAATTTACGTACGGATTACTTACAACAATTGGAACATTTAAGTTCACAAATTTATTGCTAAGTATATCTACATCTTCGTCATCACATATCACAGGTTTTTCTTATCCGATATTGTTTAATGTTTTCCATGTTCTTTGGTTGATATTGCACTATTAAATTTATTTCTAAAGAAACTGCGTTTAGCTTTTACTAGATTCATTTACATTTTGTCTGTTAGCTTTAAAAAGTCGATGGTAATAGTCCGTCCTGTATCGATAAACTTAACCGATGCCTGAGTGCCGGCTAACATTTTTCGTTCGTTAAAGGGCCGATATAAATATCGCTAAAACCATCGTTAGGCAATTACCTGATTCAAGCCGACACTTGCATTGTATATGTTTTATTATTATACAAAATATTTTGGTTTGACTTCACAAGAACATTAACTGCATGCTTCTCAGCAACCGAAACGTTTTTCTTACGTTGGCGCTTATATATTTTAGCCGCGCTCAATAAAATTAATGTTTTAAGCATTTGTTTCGAATTTGGCAGTCACAAAACACAACAAATACCACACCAAACAGCTGATTTCCTCGTAATTAGTTGGCAGCACCATTAGAGCGATAGTATCTGAACGAATAAGGTTAACTTTGCATTGAGAAAACCAAACTGATTTAGCACGAGCATTAAAGTTATGCCGAGATTAACTAATTGACACTTTAACTGGACATTGAGAAACCGGCCCTTAATGTCATTATTAAGCCGGGACTTTAGAGTTGGTTTTGCATTTTTAGATTTCAATGGAAGAAACTCGTTGTGGAGATAATGAATGTTATTCTAAAGCAGGGTTATTTGGGTGTCAACAGAAAGGAGGTGGAAAATGCTATCCCAGTCACAATTGCAGCATGCTTCAAATACTGAGTGTTGATCAATATTTTTAAATTTCTAAAAGTGATGAACTGTTTGGAATATAAGGGGTGCATATCATATATTAGGTCATGCTTAGAAAACGCTGGTACAGATAGTTGGTCATTGTGTTATATATTGTCCTGTTTATTAACAAATATTACATCTAAAAGCGTACTTGTGTTGTGCGTGTAATGTGTCGGTTCCGTTGAGTTTTCTATGGACAAGCCAAGTGACTGCATTTCATCAGTCAGATGTTGTTCCTTAAGTACATTACTGATCAGGTCACCTGCTAATATAATGTCAGTATACATTAGTGTTATATTCGATAATATGTCTATGAAGCTAGAGTAGTCAGTAATCATGTTTGGTCTACAGATACAGCCAATAAGCAGTTTTTTATCATACATTGAATTAGCTATGGTAACAAAAATGTACTCTATTGGACTATCAACTGGCTGTCTACATATATTTTTGCATTTAAGTCTATTAGTGACAAATATTGCAACTCCCCCTGAGTGACAAATACGATCCGAACGAAACAGATTGTACCCAGGACAAACAATAGACGAGCTCTCTAATTCAGGGACAAACCATGTTATAGATACACACTCAATATCAACACTTGAATTCACAAACACAAAACGAAACTCCTCCATCTTATTATATAAACTCTGACCATTAAAGTGACAGCTTTATGTTTACTTAATACTCTAACCATTGCTAGGTTGATATGTATATACTCTGACTCGAAGACATTTAAATTGATAAAAAATATCCTACCAATAGCACACCTAAACAGCGTTGAAATAAAAACAAAACCGAATAGCGCACTTGAAAATAAACAGCAAAGATTAAGAGATAAAAATTACACCAAACATCTAGGAGAACAGGCTTATAAACAACAACAACTTATAAGCAAAAGCTAGGTCCAAAAGGATTATCTGCTACCGGCTGCGAGCCTTTAGCGCGCAGTTGAGAGAGTTTTTTTGCTCTCTCAATGCATATGACTTCTCATCTCTCCGTAAGCTTAACATGCAAAAGTGAGCAACGACAAAAGAAAGCAGTCAGTTGTTTTTGCTTTTTCATATTTATCGGCTCTTTGAAAATGTTATAGTTGTCTTTGCTTAGTTGCTCGTTTATATAAATTGGGACTATACCACGTGTTTCTATACCTACAAGGTGTAGGCCAAGTTGTTGTTTTTTTTGTTGTTTTTGCGCTTAAAATGACCCGCCAGAAAATTTATCTTGTCGTGGACAGTGTCAATGCGCCGGTTTGACACCCAGTGAGAAACAAAGTTGGTTAAACATTATTCGCAGCTGCTCCCCCCTACAAGCGGCATGCCATGCAGCCTTAGCTCAGTAGCTACACTTCCGCTAGCCTGGGCCTCTAAGGCGGCCAACTTAGCTTTAAACAGCTGCTATTTAGCAGCATCTTCCTCCAGTTTTTGGACGCGTTGCGTCAGGCCCTCCTGATCCTGGAGGGCATTGCGGATAGCTAGCATGCGTTTATCGCCCAAGCAATGAATCTCTTGTCTAGATAGATCGACTAGGACCTGAACCCTAGACACCATGCGTTTAGCCATTTTTTGTAAGTATGTGTGCACAACTCTACTACTTCGTAATGACTAAACTTCAATCATTGATAAATCTAGTGTTGAATAGCTTTCCAATGTTTTGTCTATAGTTTCTAAAGAGGTTTCACCATTTCTTAATTAAAGATTTGACTGGAATCGACTAAATGTGTGTATCGGAAATGTAAAGAGCTGTTGATCATTGTTGTACTACGACGGTAACACAACAACTTATATTCAAAATAAGCTTTTATGTTGAGCTTTTATCTGACATTGTCAAGTCGACTCGACTGTTGATGTTGGTCAAGAATATATATAAGTTACATTTCCCAGCAACAAAATTGTGGCACTGCAAAAACTTTGTATCCGATATAACTGACAAAGTCGAGCAAAGGGAAATAATAACTGCCGAGCACAACCGCGCGCATAGAGCGGCCCAAGAAAATACCAAGCAAGTCCTTCGCGACTATTATTTTCCAAAAATGAGCAAGCTAGCAAATGAGGTCGTTGTGAACTGCAAAACTTGCACCAAAGCAAAATACGACAGGCACACCAAAAAACAAGAGCTTGGAGTTACACCAATTCCCTCTTACCCGGGAGAAATGCTTCATATTGACGTCTTTAATACAGATAAAAAGCAATTTCTAACTTGCATTGACAAGTTCTCAAAATTTGCTGTTGTACAGCCAATAATGTCTCGTACAATTGTTGACGTCAGGCCCTCCATAATGCAATTGGTAAATCTATTCCCAAACATCAAAACCATTTACTGCGACAACGAGGCAGCCTTCAAATCGGAAACGATAACATCGCTCCTCAAAAACGGATACGACATTGACATTGTAAACGCTCCTCCCCTCCACAGCGTCTCAAATGGGCAGGTTGAACGTTTCCATAGCACCCTAGCTGAAATTGCACGGTGCCTAAAAATCGACAAGAAAATCGAAATGGGAAATATGTTATCCCCTCTATGTTCGGAAGAAACAATACAAGCAGACATAGGAACGTCTGTTCTTGTAAAGGGAGGGTGGTCCACAAGGACAACCTCAAGTACAGTTTAAAAATTTTTATTCACCATCAAATAGATTAGTAATATAAATTAGACTCACAGTTTTATTTCTCTTATTTCCTTTTCGCCTTGCAGGCTTGCGATTACGGTTATGCTAATAGTGGCAGTAGCAAACGCTCGGATTACCGATTACTCACACTCTAATTACATCCCAGTAATTGATGGCGATACGATAGTATGGGAACAGCGAGACTACTTGAGACACTCAAGCAACCTATCCGAGTTCAATGCAATTGTGGACCATACAGAAAAATAAGCCGAGCTGTTCCCACAATCACACATGCGAAAACTATTAGATGTTGATACAGATCACATTAGAAGTTTATTGTCCGTTTTGAAAATCTACCATAGAATAGCCAGAAGTCTAGACTTCCTCGGCACAGCCCGAAAGATAGTACCAGGCACCCCAGATGCCGCAGATTTCGAAAAAATAAAAATGTCCGAATTCCAATTGATAGAGTCAAACAATAGGCAGGTAGTAATAAACTCAGAGACTCAAAAGCAAATCAATCAACTTACTGACACCATCAACCAAATAATAAAGGCTAAAAAAAAACGATTTTGTCGACACCCCTCACTTGTATGAAGCACTGTTGGCAAGACACAGAATGCTAATGACAGAAATCCAGAGTTAAATGTTAACAGTCACTTTGGCTTAATCAATATAATAAATCCTACCATTTTTGACCACGCTGATTTGAATCTCTAGTTGAACACACAATCGATGTCCCTATATTATCCTAATGGAGGCATCTACCATTAAGATATTGCAGTCCGAAAGCACCATTTATATCCTAATCGCATTCCCTAGAATAAAATTATTTATTTGTAAAAAGGTCACCATTTTTCCCGTATCACAACTACCACACAATACTGCAACTACAAGACAACACCGTGGCCGAATGCGAAGACGACATCCTAGCAGTCACGGAGTGTACCACAACTACCTACTCCAAGTTTTGCAGGCTAGCGGCACACGACACCTGCGCTCGGGCACTGCACGCTGGCAGCACTGCGCTCTGCCATTCGCAGCCCAGCCACCTGGAGCCAATAACGTACGTAGACGAGGGCATAATAATTATCAACGAAAGCCCGGCAAAGGTCAGCGCCGACGACGGCCTAGAAATATTAACAAACGGCACGCACCTCGTCACCTTCGAGCGCCTCGCAATCGTCAACGGCACCAAATACGTGAACCAACGTGAAGCCCTAACCAAGACCCCAGGCATAGCAGGGTCACCCCTTTTAAACATCATCAGCCATGATCCGATCATGAGCATTCCATTACTACACAGGATGAACAACCAGAACCTAAGGACTATCCACAAGTTCAAAGACGAAATGGAGTCGAATTGGCCACCCAAGATTGTGCTCGCAGCTGGAGTAGGACTCGGCATCATGTTTTCCACTTCTCTGCTCCTTTTCCAAGTGCTAAGGAGAAGGCGATCTTCGACGGAAATAAAGACGGCCATCAATAACATCAATTTGACCGAGGACAGTCACAATCCTGAGGGGGGAGTAGTTAACTCATAAGTTAAGTTAGTAATTGTTTGGTGGGTTGCCCTCCGAAATCGCTGAGCCGAATGTTTACATCAGCATTCCAAGTTGCAATGGTCAGAGGCGGTAACCTGATACTTTTGTGTTGTCGCAAGAGTTATCCGTTGCTGCCTATGATTATGCTGACTCGGCTTGCCGACCACTACATTGTAGCGTGATGCGCGCGTCAACTGGGGCTTTAGACCTAAGAATATTGTATTTGAGTAATCAGTTCAGCTTGTAGCGCACTTTACATAAGACGCAAAAATATACTGCTCCGGCAAACTTGTCGTTATATCAATTATATTTTTATTGTTGTCTAAGCCCAAGGCTAGCAACAGGAAGTCAGTTAACTTTCACACCGTAATCTTCTGTTAATATCAACACGAAGACACTTAGCTTCACCTTTAGCATCAACAAAGGGAATCACTTCACACACCAAGGAGAGAAGCTACCTTACTGGAAACCTGCAGCGAAGGACTGAAGGATAGTACAGGACTTAATAATTGGCGCCCAACGTTTTTATAATTTATAAGATTCCACAATCAAACATGTAAGTAACTAAAGACTTCATACCAAATCATAAATAAAAACAAAATAAAAATAAAACGTTGCATACTTTTACAACGAAAAATTTCTATTGCATACCTAAATAAAAATTTCTGTTGCATACCTAGATAAATATTTCTATTGCATACCTAAATAAACTGCGGTGGCTGATCAACAGAAGAAGCACCATGTCACTCAGAGCCAAAAGAGCAGTCTACGTGCATTGTGTAGCCCCAATCTGGCTATACGGAGTGCAGATTCGGGGAATAGCTGCAAAGTCAAATTTTAAATGCATAAAGGTATTGCAAAATCGTGCCATGCGTGGCATTACCAACTGTCGTTTTTATGTACGCGGTACCACCCTACATCGTGACCTGAACCTGCAAACAGTGGAGGAGCAGATTGGAAGGCACACTAGCAGATATAGTGATAGGCTAAGAAGACACCAAAGTGCGCTAGCAAGATTCTTACTACCTGCCAGGCCTCTAAGGCGATTATCAAAAAAAGGTTTTGTCCAAATTTTTGGACAAACTTAAAAACCACCTTGCTATATGAGAATATTTGTAAGTCCTCATGCGCGAAGCATGAGGTTGGGTTATATTATTTATCTTATAAATTTGTTGTTATGATACTATTTCTGCATTGTACGGATTCAACGCTTCATCTAATAAAATAACAAAAAAAAAAATTGACAGCCTGTGTCAGATCACACGGGCGCATAGGTTAGCCGTAGAATACGTCTGTCCTTGTGCAACAAAAATTATGAAGCGGTAGCCTAATAACAACAACCACATAGATGTTTTATTTTATTTTTAATTGTGTTTGTTGTCATTTGGCTAATTTTTTCCTTTTTACTGCAATACTGGATAGCATCTCTGATATAAATTTAACAAACATTGACTTGAAATAGAAATATATATTTACATAGTTTATTACATCAAAATTTGTGCATAATTAAATCTAAAATTGTATTTTTTTTATGTTTGAAATATGAGTTTTGATATGACAGGTTTGTGAAAGGAAAAGTATGATATGTTATTCATTAATGATACACTTAAATTTCTAGCAAATACTAAATCTATATTGGTTAGAGCTAAGGTGGTTGCTGCATTTTTAATATACTTTAATTTGAATTTTTCATCCATAAATTCTGCAAATGAACAATCATTTGTTATTTCTAAATTAAAATCACCTACGATGAGCATGTCCACCTCGGTGTCAACTGTGAAATTCTTGTCTATTAGTGCAGTGAGGTGAGAATATTTCATCAAAGCAGAAAACATATTCACTCTGTTACGCATCGAAGCTACGTTTCTTTTTACAGGCGGCATTGTTCAATATTCATTTAAATTAAATTAAATTAACTTAATTCACAATAACTGTTCACAAGATGCGAAAATCAGGGCTGCCACCGTAAAGACGAATTATCGATAGTTTAACTCACGATAGTTTATATGATATTTTTATATATTTATTGTTTTGGTGCAAAAGCATAATTAAATGTGCAACACAAACAATAAAACATGATTTCGAAAACTTGCATGCAAATTTCAGAATTGGGGTAAACATATTTTATTGTGTTAGAATTGTTTGGGGCTCACGCTTAAGCTGAGCTTGTTCACCCCTGGCACGAAAGAATTTATGTATGAAAATTTAATTATGCCCGAATATCTTAATGAAATTTCCACATTTAGAAGCTATCAGTCATGACCGCATGTATATCAATCGAAAGGAAATCAAGTCTACTTTGTATTAAAACAAGTTTTAATCGATTCTCTGGCGGAATTTTTGAGCAATTGAAAAAAAAGTAGTGATTTTAGCACTGATTTTTTGCCTTAAAAAGTTATATATTTGGCAAAATTATTAGAAATTAGAATGTGGGAATGTTTGTTTACCTCATCTCAACTTAAATTCGAAAAACTCAGATTAATTGATTGATTATTGAGATTGCTAGAGCAATTTAAAGTCTTCAAAATGAAGCAAAATTTTGCATGTTTTCGGTCTCATTTTTGTAATAGAAAATGTAATCACTTCATATATATATATAGCTTAAAATAAAGGTTGAAGCCTTGGCTTTAAAATTAAATTAATTTGAGGAAAATCTATTTTTTAGTTCATGAGCAATGAGCGATTTTGTGAAGCAACCATATTACAACAACAACTTTTTTGGATAGCACACTCATACCGAAACGTAAGACGTATTCTACGTCAAAAAAAATACCTAAATAAAAATTTATATTGCATACCTAAATAAAAAATTTCTATTGCATACCTAAATAAAAAATTCCTATTGCATACCTAAACAAAATAAAAAACATTGCATACCTTACAAAAGTTCTTGTTCTGCAATTACATTCAAATCCAAAGATAATAAAGTACAAATATTTGCAACTACTTTCCATGTGCTACCGATTTAAAGTAATCGGCCAAGTATAACCCATACAAGTGAAAGGTGTCACCTCAATCATATGATTGATGAGTTGGGCAGGAACATATAGGGACGTTAAAATAGAATACGACAGTGAAGACAGTTGGGGTTCACAACCCGAATACAAAACGAAACAACACTGCTTAGCCGAACCAACCATGAACGCAGAAAACGTTCAAGCATTAGTATCAGCCGCAGTCGCCCAAGCAATAGCGCAACAGCAAGCGGTGTTTCAAGCGCAGATTCAAGCTGTTGATGAAAGAGTCAACAACTTGCGCATAGATGCTCCTCAGGTAGAGGCATATCAAAGAATTGTTGTCGACCCAGCAATTAGGTGCGATATTCCACTTGACATTATTAAATCCATTCCTGACTTCGATGGAACGCAGGACGAATACGTATCGTGGCGACAATCAGCTACAGACGCATACGAGCTTTTCAGGCCATACAATGGCAGCAGCTCCCATTATCAGGCTGTCTCTATTCTTAGAAACAAAATCAGAGGGCCAGCAAGGGGTTTGTTATTATCGCATAATACTGTGCTGAATTTCGACGCCATAATAACCAGATTAGACTGCACATATACAGATAGGACGTCGCTACGCACTCTGCGCCAAGCGCTAGATATGGTCAGGCAACAGCTAATGAATAAAAAGGTTAGAGCGGATGCATTACACGCATTCATTTCAGGTTTGAAAAAACCTTTAAGAGCTATTGTCTTCCCAGCTCAACCCAAAGATTTGCCATCTGCATTGGCACTCGCAAGAGAAGCGGAGGCGAGCATTGGGCGGAGCATGTTCTCAGCCTCATACGCCAAAGCTATAAAGGAAAAATACCAAGCCAACGAAACCAACAGGTCTCGTGCCCAGTTCAAACAGGGCAAAAACGGCAGGGATGAGCGAGGTCACGAAAAAAATCCTCATTTTGTTAAGCGTCAGCATAACAGCGACAAAAACAGAAAGGAGCAGGCCCAAGCGCCCGAGCCGATGGAGGTTGATTCATCCTTAAAATTCAGGCTCCACAAATTTTGGGAACCAACAAACCAATAGCGCGCCCGCAAAAAAGAGACAAAACTCTTCAGAGCGAGTTACTGGACAGAGACGCCAGCGCGTAAACAAAATAGTTCCAGATACCCCCACTAAGGAGGAAAAGAATTATACAGATACAGCTGAGGAAGCAGTAAACAACGTGCACGACGACAATGAGTCCCTATTCGGCAACGAGTCGTTGAATTTTTTAGAGAGCGCTCCCGGTTACCCGTCGTTGAACGGCGGTTGGCTGGGAAAACTTTAAGAATCTTAATCGACACCGGCGCGGCAAAAAATTATTTAAAGCCCATAAAGGAGCTACGAAACATAATGCCAGTCGCCAAGCCGTTCACTGTGAGTTCTATACACGGCTCCAGTGAGATAAAAAACAAATGTCTCATGTCAATTTTCCGGCAAATCTCCCCATTCTTTATTCTAGACACGCAAAATACCTTTGATGCCATCATAGGCTTCGACCTTTTAACAGAGACAGGAGTGACATTCAATTTAAATAATAGCACTCTAGAATACAAAAACACGTCAGAAAAGCTACAGTACCACAATTGTGATAGTGTAAACTTCACGGACGTAGACGATATAGTAGTTCCGAGCTCCGTTAAAAAATTCAGAATTCAGAATTCGGAAAAATGATACTGGAAAGAGTAAAGGTATTTCACGACCTCTAGCGAGGCGCTACCATTCAATATTTCTGTCATTGCCACTATTCGTACTGAAAAAGATGAGCCGGTATATTCAAAAATGTACCCGCATCCCATGGGTGTAGCAGATTTTGTAAATAACGAAATCAAACAGCTTTTGAAAAATGGTATAATTAGGCAGTCGAGATCCCCATACAACAGCCCAACATGGGTGGTTGACAAGAAAGGGACAGACGCCAATGGCAACAAAAACAAACGATTAGTAATCGATTTTAGGAAACTAAACGAGCAAACTATTCCCGATCGTTACCCAATGCCCTCCATTCCAATGATTCTTGCGAACCTTGGAAAGACCAAATTTTTCACAACTCTAGATTTGAAATCAGGGTATCACCAAATGTATCTGGCGGAACAAGACCGCGAGAAAACCTAATTTTCGGTAAACGGTGGAAAGTATGAATTCTGTCGCTTACCCTTCGGTCTAAAAAATGCGGGAAGCATTTTTTAAAGAACCATAGACGACGTGCTCATGGAACACATCGAGCCCAAAAATCAGTTCGGCCTAGCAATATACTTATTAAAGAAGGTTCTTTAAAGATTATGCTGCAATCGCGAAGCTTTTGACGGACATTCTCAAAGGCAAAAACGGAACAGTCAGTAAGCACATGTCCCGAAAAATCCCGGTTGACTTCGACGAAACACAGCGAAATGCGTTCGAAAGCCTAAGAAATGTTTTGGCATCTGAAGATGTCATACTTAATTACCCAGATTTTAAACAGCCTTTTGACTTAACCACCGATGCCTCTGCAAGCGGCATTGGAGCCGTTTTATCCCAAGGAGGCAGGCCGATCACAATGATCTCGCGAACCCTAAAACAGCGCGAACTTAATTACGCTACGAATGAGAGAGAATTACTGGCCATAGTTTGGGCCCTAGGTAAACTCCAGAATTTCTTATATGGTACCAAAGAAATAAAAATTTTCACGGACCATCAGCCTTTAACCTTTGCAGTTTCGGAAAAATATACCAATGCTAAAATTAAAAGGTGGAAGGCGTACATAGACGAACATGATGCGAAAATTTTCTACAAGCCTGGGAAAGAAAACCTTGTAGCCGACACCCTGTCACGGCAAAATGTAAACGCCCTACAAAACGAACCCCATTCTGACGTCGCAACCATTCACAGCGAAGTATCACTGACCTACACGGTCGAAACAACGGAAAAACCAATAAATTGCTTTAGAAATCAAATAATTTTAGAAGAGGCATGTTTCCCACTAAAACGAAATTTTATACTTTTTGGCAGCAAAACTCGCCATCTAATCAATTTCACTGACACAAGCACCATCTTCGAAATACTTAAAAAAGTGATCAACCCAGGTGTAGTAAACGCGATACACTGCGATTTACCAACACTGGCCAGTTTCCAGCACAATGCTGTGTTACATTTCCCAGCAACAAAATTCTGGCACTGCAAAAACTTGGTGTCCGATATAACCGACAAAGTCGAGCAAAGGGAAATAATAACTGCCGAGCACAACCGCGCGCATAGAGCGGCCCAAGAAAATACCAAGCAAGTCTTTCGCGACTATTATTTTCCAAAAATGAGCAAGCTAGCAAATGAGGTCGTTGCGAACTGCAAAACTTGCACCAAAGCAAAATACGACAGGCACACCAAAAAACAAGAGCTTGGAGTAACACCAATTCCCTCTTACCCGGGAGAAATGCTTCATATTGACGTCTTTAATACAGATAAAAAGCAATTTCTAACTTGCATTGACAAGTTCTCAAAATTTGCTGTTGTACAGCCAATAATGTCTCGTACAATTGTTGACGTCAGGCCCTCCATAATGCAATTGGTAAATCTATTCCCAAACATCAAAACCATTTACTGCGACATCGAGGCAGCCTTCAAATCGGAAACGATAACATCGCTCCTCAAAAACGGATACGACATTGACATTGTAAACGCTCCTCCCCTCCACAGCGTCTCAAATGGGCAGGTTGAACGTTTCCATAGCACCCTAGCTGAAATTGCACGGTGCCTAAAAATCGACAAGAAAATCGAAATGGGAAATATGTTATCCCCTCTATGTTCGAAAGAAACAATACAAGCAGACATAGGAACGTCTGTTCTTGTAAAGGGAGGGTGGTCCACAAGGACAACCTCAAGTACAGTTTAAAAATTTGTATTCACCATCAAATAGATTAGTAATATAAATTAGACGCACAGTTTTATTTCTCTTATTTCCTTTTCGCCTTGCAGGCTTGCGATTACGGTTATGCTAATAGTGGCAGTAGCAAACGCTCGGATTACCGATTACTCACACTCTAATTACATCCCTGTAATTGATGGCGATACGATAGTATGGGAACAGCGAGACTACTTGAGACACTCAAGCAACCTATCCGAGTTCAATGCAATTGTGGACCATACAGAAAAATAAGCCGAGCTGTTCCCACAATCACACATGCGAAAACTATTAGATGTTGATACAGATCACATTAGAAGTTTATTGTCCGTTTTGAAAATCTACCATAGAATAGCCAGAAGTCTAGACTTCCTCGGCACAGCCCGAAAGATAGTAGCAGGCACCCCAGATGCCGCAGATTTCGAAAAAATAAAAATGTCCAAATTCCAATTGATAGAGTCAAACAATAGGCAGGTAGTAATAAACTCAGAGACTTAAAAGCAAATCAATCAACTTACTGACACCATCAACCAAATAATAAAGGCTCAAAAAAAACGATTTTGTCGACACCCCTCACTTGTATGAAGCACTGTTGGCAAGACACAGAATGCTAATGACAGAAATCCAGAGTTTAATATTAACAGTCACTTTGGCTAAATCAATATAATAAATCCTACCATTTTTGACCACGATGATTTGAAGTCTCTAGTTGAACACACAATCGATGTCCCTATAGTAAGCCTAATGGAGGCATCTACCATTAAGATATTGCAGTCCGAAAGCAAAATTTATATCCCAATCGCATACCCTAATATAAAATTTATTTGTAAAAAGGTCACCATTTTTCCCGTATCACACTACCACACAATACTGCAACTACAAGACAACACCGTGGCCGAATGCGAAGACGATATCCTAGCAGTCACGGAGTGTACCACAACTACCTACTCCAACTTTTGCAAGCTAGCGGCACACGACACCTGCGCTCGGGCACTGCACGCTGGCAGCACTGCGCTCTGCCATTCGCAGCCCAGCCACCTGGAGCCAATAACGTACGTAGACGAGGGCATAATAATTATCAACGAAAGCCCGGCAAAGGTCAGCGCCGACGACGGCCCAGAAATATTAACAAACGGCACGCACCTCGTCACCTTCGAGCGCCTCGCAATCGTCAACGGCACCAAATACGTGAACCAACGTGAAGCCCTAACCAAGACCCCAGGCATAGCAGGGTCACCCCTTTTAAACATCATCAGCCATGATCCCATCTTGAGCATGCCATTACTACACAGGATGAACAACCAGAACCTAAGGACTATCCACAAGTTGGAAATGGAGTCGAATTGGCCACCCAAAATTGTGCTCGCAGCTGGAGTAGGACTCGGCATCATGTTTTCCACTTCTCTGCTCCTTTTCCAAGTGCTAAGGAGAAGGCGATCTTCGACGGAAATAAAGACGGCCATCAATAACATCAAATTGACCGAGGACAGTCACGATCCTGAGGGGGGAGTAGTTAACTCATAAGTTAAGTTAGTAATTGTTTGGTGGGTTGGCCTTCGAAATCGCTGAGCCGAATGTTTACATAAGCATTCCAAGTTGCAATGGTCAGAGGCGGTAACCTGATACTTTTGTGTTGTCGCAAGAGTTATCCGTTGCTGCCTATGATAATGCTGAGTCGGCTTGCCGACCACTATATTGTAGCGTGATGCGCGCGTCAACTGGGGCTTTACACCTAAGAATATTGTATTTGAGTAATCAGTTCAGCTTGTAGCGCACTTTACATAAGACGCAAAAATATACTGCTCCGGCAAACTTGTCGTTATATCAATTATATTTTTATTGTTGTCTAAGCCCAAGGCTAGCAACAGGAAGTCAGTTAACTTTCACACCGTAATCTTCTGTTAATATCAACACGAAGACACTTAGCTTCACCTTTAGCATCAACAAAGGGAATCACTTCACACACCAAGGAGAGAAGCTACCTTACTGGAAACCTGCAGCGAAGGACTGAAGGATAGTACAGGACTTAATAATTTATATACTTTATGAAGTCAAATATGCTTCCGGGAGTCTGTAATATACGTTTGCATAAGTCCCGACACCCCTTTTCCCATATATGGGTTCAGGGTATGCACTTTTTGCAATGCCTCGGAGGATTTGGGCGCATGAGAGTGAAAATAAAAATTAATAAATACTAGGTAAATAATCAAAAAACTTTTAGATGCGGTTTGGACAGTTTTGGGAAAAGGATATTCCCAAAAATAATGAAGCCTTTTTTAAAGAAAGTTTTCGGATGGAGAAGGCGTCATTTTCGTTACTGGTGCAGAGGTTGGGAGTTTTAAGAAGGAAAAACACGCCGTTTAGATATGCAATAGAGTACGAAAAGCGCATAGCCATCGCGCTGTACCCCTTGGGGAGTGCAGCCGAGTATCGGACTGTGGCACGGCAAATTAGATCAGCCATTGCTAGATCAATGACAAACAATTAAAAATAAAACAATAATCAAATAAAACAAGTAGAAACGTTGCAGTCGGAAGCACCCGACTGCGGTATACTCGATACCAGTAGTAAAAGAGATTAAAAGAGAGCTGATTGCAATGGTGTGTGGATACGGCAGGGGTGTACGCTGCCTCAAAGATTGTCTGTTGCAGATGGGGATGCCAAAAAGCTATCGTCTTGTTAAAGGTAGGGGCTGGGGCGGTATGGGGGCGTGGCATCAAAATTTTTGCTGTAGATCTATGTATAATGTCAATAGCTATCCTCAAACCGTATTTGGTGACTCTAGCTCAAAGTTAGTAGAATATGGTGGAAGGGGGGGCTGAGGGCTGGTATGGGGGGGCGTGGCGTCCAAAGTTTTGCTGCAGATCTATTTATGATGTTAATTGCTATCCTCATACCAAATTTGGTGACTCTAGCTCAAAGTTAGTAGAATATGGTGGAAGGGGGGCTGGGGGCGGAATGGGAGGGGGGCGCCATCCAAATTTTTGGGTTTCTTCATCACCAATCTTGGCACCAAATTTGGCGTCTCTAGCTCAAAAAACGTGGAAAATATTGGCGTTTTTGATATCAAAATGCAGTGGTCTCGATAACGAGGAGGGGGGGGGGGGGGGCGTTGGGGATCGTTAATAGCTATTTTCCTACAAAATTTGGTTAGGGGCAGCTTGGGCAGTATGAATTGGCGTGGCATACAAAGTTTTTATGCATTTTTTTGGGGGCTATAATCACCTATTTCGGCACAAGATTTGGTGGCTCTAACTCAAAAACTGTACAAGATATACGCATTTATGTTTTTAAACTGCGAGGAGGCTGGGGGCTGAATGGGTAGGTGGGGCTCTGTGATGTAGTTTTTTGGGGGTCGTTACCAGTTATCTACCTACCAAATTTTGTGACTCTAGCTCAAACACTATGGAAGATACACGCACTACTGTTTTTAGCGAAGCGTTGGGGTGTTTGAGGGCGGATAGGGCAGTATAGATGGGCGTGGCATCCAAAGTTTTTATGAATTTGGTTGGAGATCGTAAACATCTATCTTGGCATCATATTTGATGGGTGTAGCTCAAAAAGTGTAGAAGATATGGGCATTTTTAGTGTTAAACTGCGGGGGGCTGGGGTTGGAATGGGTGGGCGTGGCTCCAAAATGCAGTTTTTTGGGAATTGTTAGTAGCTATTTTCTCCCCAGGACAGGACTTAATAACTTATATACTTTATGGAGTCACATATATCTTCCGGGAGTCTGTAATATACGTTTGCATAAGTCCCTTTACCCCTTTTCCCATATATGGGTTCAGGGTATTAAAAAACCAGTAAAATTTTAGCATGTGTTAGATCACACGGGCGCATAGGTTAACCGTAAAATATGTCTGTCCTTGTGCAACAAAAATTATGAAGCGGTAGCTTAATAACAACAACCAAATTGATGTTGTATATTAAATGTGTATGTTGTCATTTGGCTAATTTTTTGCTTTTTAATGCAACACTGGTTAGCATCTCTGATATAAATAACACAATGTTATGGTCGGCCTAATGCTATCGATGTGTTGGAGGTCGGACGAGGGGTGGAGAGTCGTGCCGGCTCCCGATAGTCGATTGTTTGAATGCGTGAGAGGGTATTGGGAATTAAGCAAGAAGCAAAGTGGCCGTGATTAAGCGGAAAAATTTGGCAGCGGCAGCAGCAAGTGCTGCTGAATTTGCAAAAGCCAAAAGGTGCCAGAAAAAAAAGGGAAGAAAAAAAAGACACGGACATTTGAGAGACGCTTGCAGCATAGCAGGTAGGTTAGTGAAGAGAGTTGAAGTGTTACTATTAATTAACAGTGGTTTTCAGTGTCGGCAGCAGTGAAAAAAATACACCGGCAAACGCAATTTTTCCGTGGCCGAGGGGAGCAACCATTGACCACCGGACAAGGATTGGCCAACCCGTCCGGGTGGTCACCAAGTTTGTTAATAAAGTAGTTTGGCCCCTAAATTCTGCGCCCAAGCGCCATCACCTTCCTGCGCATAACGCGCATAGCGCAGCTAAGTGCCCGCGCTTAACTTGCGCGCACGCGCACACACACACTCACGCATATACGTGCAACCGCCGCACGAGGCACAGAGGGCAGCGACCAAGCACCCGCAAGCAATTATTTATTTAATCACGCCCGCCCCAATTATGATTTAATCCTTACATATATATATTCACTTGCTATGATTTAATTTATTATTTATTTATTCGCATTATTTATTCGCATTATTTATTTACTTATTTATTCTTTCTTCGTTTCCCGTTTATTGTTTATTATGTTTTTCGTTTATTAGTTTTGTTATTTAATTGTGTTGTTTATTTATTTAATTATTCCTTCATCATTCTTTTTATAATTTATATAAAGTAAATTTAATATATAAGAAACAAAAATGTTAAAATTAAATTTTAAATAAATAATGATTATTGATAATGTTTATGTAAACATGTGTGAGTAGAAATTTATGTGTGGGTGGGATGAGGATGTGTTGATGTCGGAGTAAGTTGTTGTTGTTGTTGTAATGTGTTAAGGGAGTCGGCCACACAATTTTATAAAGCCAACTCATAGGTAGGGAGGGCACACATTGAAGGTGAACAACTAACACCAGTTTACCTTAAATATCCATAAAACTGTCCGATCGCGAAAAGTTATGCCTGTAGAGTAGCTGATAGTCCGATAGTTGTTTGTTTTATCAAAAATATAAATTTTTGTTAACCCGGCTCACACCGTATCGAGGTCGTATCCATCCCTGGGTAACCGAATTGCTAGCTGGCTATCGATACAGTGTTGGGAAAAGAAAGCCGGAACATAACAACAAACATTGTCTTGAAATATAAATATGATAAAGTTTGTTAAATTAAAATTTCTGCATAATCAATTCTAAAATTGTTTTCGTTTTTTGTTTGATATGTTATTTTTGTTATGATTGGTTTGTGGAATGAAAAGTACGGTATGTAATTAATTAATGATACACTTAAATTTCTTGATTATCGATTATTCATTTCCTGATAGTTTTTATGATATTTTTGCACGGACATATTATAGCCTATTCACACTAGGGCACATATCGGGGAACGATTAGAAGATGTGAAATTCGTGTTCATATTGCAACATCTAACATTAAACATATTGCGTCTTATTCTTCATTTGTAAAAAAGACGCTTATTTCACCACGTATTTTTTTTTTTGTCGTAACAAAATATTATAAAAGAATATATAAAAGAAATTTAGAGATAAAATCTATAGTTGCTCAGCTGCAGCGTATGATTGTTGATCTTGCTGCCTATTTAAATAAACCCTGTGAAGACGAGGATTTCGAAGATGAGCAACTTTATGCAGTTGTTGCAATGCCTCGGAGGATTTGGGCGCATGTAAGTGAAAATAAAAATGAATAATAACTAGGTAAATAATCAAAAAACTTTTAGATGCGGTTTGGACAGTTTTGGGAAAAGGATATTCCCAAAAATAATGAAGCCTTTTTTAAAGAAAGTTTTCGGATGGAGAAGGTGTCATTTTCGTTACTGGTGCAGAGGTTGGGAGTTTTAAGAAAGAAAAACACAAAAAGATATGCATTAGAGTACGAAAAGCGCATAGCCATCGCGCTGTAACCCTTGGGGAGTGCAGCCGGGTATCGGACTGTGGCACGGCAAATTAGATCAGCCATTGCTAGATCAATGACAAACAATTAAAAATCAAACAATAATCAAATAAAACAAGTAGAAACGTTGCAGTCGGAAGCACCCGACACCCAACAGATTAAAAGAGAGCTGATTGCAATGGTGTGTGGATACGGCAGGGGTGTACGCTGCCTCAAAGATTGTCTGTTGCAGATGGGGATGCCAAAAAGCTATCTTCCTTCCAAATTTGGTAACTCTAGCTCAAATTTTGTTAAAGGTAGGGGCTGGGGCGGTATGGGGGCGTGGCATCAAAATTTTTGCTGTAGATCTATGTATAATGTCAATAGCTATCCTCAAACCGTATTTGGTGACTCTAGCTCAAAGTTAGTAGAATATGGTGGAAGGCGGGGCTGGGGGCTGGTATGGGGGGGCGTGGCGTGCAAAGTTTTGCTGCAGATCAATTTATGATGTTAATTGCTATCTTCATACCAAATTTGGTGACTCTAGCTCAAAGTTAGTAGAATATGGTGGCAGGGGGGCTGGGGGCGGTATGGGTGGGGGGCGTTATCCAAATTTTTTGGGTTTCTTCATCACCAATCTTGGCACCAAATTTGGCGTCTCTAGCTCAAAAAACGTGGAAAATATTGGCGTTTTTGATATCAAAATGCAGTGGGCTCGAAACGAGGGGGGAGGGGGGCGTGGTTCCAAAACTTTGATGCATTTTTTTTGGGGCTATAATCACCTATTTTGGTACAAGAATTGTTGGCTCTAACTCAAAAACTGTAAAAGATATAAGCATTTATGTTTTTAAACTGCGAGGAGGCTAGGGGCTGAATGGGTAGGTGGGGCTCTGTGATGCAGTTTTTTGGGGGTCGTTACCAGTTATCTACCTACCAAATTTTGTGAATGGGTAGGTGGGGCTCTGTGATGCAGTTTTTTGGGGGTCGTTACCAGTTATCTACCTACCAAATTTTGTGACTCTAGCTCAAACACTATGGAAGATACACGCACTACTGTTTTTAGCGAAGCGTTGGGGTGTTTGAGGGCGGATAGGGCAGTAAAGATGGGCGTGGCATCCAAAGTTTTTATGAATTTGGTTGGAAATCGTAAACATCTATCTTGGCATCATATTTGATGGGTGTAGCTCAAAAAGTGTAGAAGATATGGGCATTTTTAGTGTTAAACTGCGGGGGGCTGGGGTTGGAATGGGTGGGCGTGGCTCCAAAATGCAGTTTTTTGGGAATTGTTAGTAGCTATTTTCTCCCCAAATTTGGTAGTTCTAGCTCTAAGGGCTTGCGAAATAGCTGTATCTATCGGTTTTGCGTTATCGAGTTTATCGATTTGTCAGCCTCCTAGTTATCGTAGAACTCCAATCTTAACACTTTAATTTACTATGCCATAGATAAAGACATTTGCAAAGTTTTAAGTCTCTAGCTTGAAGGGTGTTAAAAAAGTCGCGTTCATACAGACGGACAGACACCATGACGGACATTGCACAAACCCAATATACTCTTTACCTTCGGTATCGAGTATTAAAATACCAATACCAATTTCAATTTTGTAACTATGTATTTATTTAAATATATAACTATTATCACTAAGCAGAAAATAATATAGAGCATTTATTCAGTACGGCAAAGTTTATCATTCAGTACCAGTGAGATCAGATCCAGGCAGACAAAAAACTCTCTCGCCTCAAATTTTTGCACACAAAGTGTGCAGCGCAGAAACTGCACGTCATTCATTTGCCTGCTTTGCTTGCGAACGTTGAGCAACAGCAACGTTACGGAACATGACAGCTGAATCTGTCGCACTGGCTTTTTACTCACAGTGGATCTGTTTATTTGAAACTCCTCTTACTATCACAACTGACCAGGGTACACAATTCGAGTCCGGGCTATTCGCAGAGCTGTCAAAAATCGTTGGAGCAGAAAGGATTCGGACTACAGCGTATCACCCGCAAGCAAACGGCATGGTAGAAAGATGGCATCGCACATTGAAAGCCGCTTTAATGTGCAACTCGCACATACCATGGCCTGATCTGCTTCCAACGGTCTTACTAGGACTTCGGGCCACATACAAAGCAGACCTACAAGCTTCACCAGCCGAGATTCTTTTTGGCACTACCATTCGTTTGCCTTACGAATTTTTCGCCCCAAAAAACCTGGATCCTGAAATCGATCAGCACCGTCCAACTGCGCTACTTCATCAGCAAATTCGGGCAATTAAATCAGTTCCAGCGGCACATCACAACAAGCCACACATTATCTGCTCAAAATCTTTGCAAACCTGCACAAACGTTTTCAAGCTGGTTGCATCTGTAAAAAAACCACTGGAACCGCCATATACCGGACCGTATGAAATTATCCGCCGAGTGGATGACATTATTACATTACATTACGTTCGCTTTGCTTGCGAACGTTGAGCAACAGCAGACTCGAGCCGCTGGATCCAATCGTTGTGCATCTGTATGCGTTCATATGTGAGCTAGCTCGCAGCCAGTGTGAGATGTTTCTAGATAGAGATGGCGCGCGAGGGGTAGGCAACCAACGGGCAAAATGCATTAGTATATGAATACATGTGAGTTTGTTTTGGTTGGGCTACCTGCTTTGTGCTTTGCCTAGATTTTTTATATTTTTCCCTATGCCTTGCATTTGCATGTGTGTGTTCATGTATGTATATCCAGCTCGTTTGCATGAGTGGTTATTGTTTAGGATTTTGGCAATTATAAACAGGTTGAGGAACATAAAGAAGTGCAATGTTAACAATATGTGTATATTTATTATTAATTGCTATATTTGTTACTATTTATTACAGGTTTCTTATAACTATTGGCATAACTTAGAACTAATAAAACATATACAAACATAATTACATGTAATCCGCAAATATATTAAAAATACAATGACACATTATAACCGATGTGATGATTGCATATAAATATCTTAAATTTATAATCGAATCATATCAAAGCAATCCATGCAAGATAAAGTATTTCTCACAAGCAGAAACAACAATGTCTCGCCACCCAAAAATCTATCAACGCATATTTCTTTGCCTACAAACAGCCTGTGTATACGCCGCGCATCGCTGCCAAAATGCAATAAAAAGTACAACAACCAAAAGTACTTTTCGATATATTTTGTTACTTTTTGGCAACGCTGTACTCGCGGTCTGTATTCTTGTTATTTTCACAAAATTGTAAATCGGCAGATCTTGAGTTTTGCTTCAATATGCTTATTAAAGTCAAAGTTGGAAGGGTAGTATAAACTTAATACTAACTTTGTGCAATTGAATAGCAAAACTTGAAATTTGTTAATATTATTTCAATTCTACATGTTTATTCTAGCATTGTTTATTGTTTATATTCAATAAACATTATATATATTTAAATCATATATTAGATTTTTCATTGACAATTATTGAATATTGGTTCAAGGGGTATTTTTTATTTGTTCAGCTTGTGCGTCTCAGCAACGAGCTTGAGTAAAAAACACAAGATTTTGTCTTCCAAGGCAGTCAAATATCAGTTTTGCTATTGCTGCTCATTCATACTCTTCCCAATATTTACCCTATGACACTTTCCAACAATCCTTGCCATACAGTTACGCAAAGTTGCGAACAAATTTCGAAAGTGTATTCAGTAGTGCATTGGTTCATATGTAAAAGGAAATATGGCGAGACATTGTTGTTGCTGCTGGTGAGAAATACTTTATCTTGCATGGATTGGTTTGATATGATTCGATTATGTATTTAAGACATTTATATGTAATCATCACATCGGTTATAATGTGTCATTGTATTTTTAACCCTTAAAAAGGGCATGAAAACGGATTTTGATGCGGTTTTTTTTATTGGATAGATTTCCGAAAATAAAAAATACACTATTTTTTCGTTTTTTCAGATTTTGATTTTTAACAGTTATATTAAGGATATTACATATGTTGCATATATGCATAAAATACACTTTGGGGGAAAATTTTACTTATTATGTCCAATAAAAGATAAGAAATTAATTTAGATGAAAATCCTTAAAGCAATTGTTTCTTTTGTTGAAGCATAGAGCAACTCCACATTTGTTACATATAACTTGCGAAAATCCAACACAGTTTGGTTTCTTGCACCTGATTCGCTTCTCTGTCCAAAGTGGCCAATGGCCAATCTGGTCCTGTCGTACCATTTGGTCTGGAACGCGCTGCGTTGGACCTCTCTGCTTTTTTTGTTGTAATTCATTTTCAATGACGAAGCTTCGTTTGCCCAATCTATATTTAGTTTCGAGTTTTGTCAGCACTTCTGCGATGTTAAGTCTGAAGTCGGATGATCCTAACATTTTTCCAGAATATCCGTTTGCCTTTTGGACCCTTTTATACAACAGCCAAGCGTTGCTAACTGTCAAGTCCAGTAAATGGTAGAAAAGTCTGACATTCCAACGTCTGCTTCTCAATAAAATTTTGTATCTTCCGATTATACTATCGATCAGATCAACGCCTCCCATATAGCTGTTGTATTGCGCTACTGCGAATGGACGATCAATTTCAACATATTCTTTTTTGGTTTTGTTGTATCGACGCGCAGTGTCCTGAGGAACTATACCAGCAAAGTTGGATGCCAATGTAACAATTTTGTTATCAACCCATGTTGTTACGGATATATCGAATCCGGAGAATTCAGCAACATATTCTGTAGAAGTACCACGGGGATTTTTCTTTAGGCACATGTTATCGGTAATTTTGAAATTTGGAATTTTGTTTCTCCTAATTGTACCCAAAGCTAGGATTCCGCCGTCCGCTAAGTATTTTAACAGAGGCAAAGAGTTGAAATAATTGTCAAAGTAAAGGCGAAAATTCTGATGTCTGGGCATTTCTCTAACCATTCTGATAACAGAATTTGATGCTGCACCTAAATCTGGCTCGTTAGCCAGTAAAACGTTTTCTTTACCAGAGTCTATTTCGAACTTGTAGCAGAAACCAGAAATACCGCTTAGAACATATATCTTAAATCCCCATTTATGAGGCTTTTTGGGATTGTACCGCTTCAAGTGGCTTCGAGCTTTTGTAGAACAAATTTGTTCATCGACACATAGAAACTGTTCCTTTGGTACTTTAGAAAAATTATTATTTAATTCATTAATAAGTGGGCGAGTTTTGAAAAGCCTATCGTGACGAGGAACAGAAGGTGGCAAATTATTATCGTTGTTGTTGAAATGAATGTAGCGTTTGATTGTCTTAAAAGATTTTTGGGTCATAATATTTTGAACGACTGGGATTCCAATATTTGCGGACCAGTATTGATTACTGTTTGGAAGACGTGAAATGGACATGTACAATGCAATTCCAACAAATTGTCGATTATCCACAGAATTGAAATTGAGAATTGAGTTTGGGTCTTTCTGACGAATATATATGCTGGTTTCATTGGAAATGTGATCAAATATTTGATTTGGAAAGAGATATAAACAAAATTTAATGGGCTCCGAAAGTCCCATTAGTTCTGCAGGTAACGCAGTACTCGCAAGTAGCTGCAGTTGATTCTCATTCAATATCAAATTGCGTTTTCTCCACAGCAAGTTCCTTCTCTTTTCGTTTTTGCTAGCTCCGTTTTATCCATGGTGCCAGAAGTCCCGATATTGTTAATGTCATAACTTGAAAGATCTGAATCAGTTGGACGTTCAGCTTGTCTTTCGACATCATCGTCTTCTGTGGAATCCAGATCATCTTCATTAGGAGAATAATCACTTTCGTCATCATTAGAAAAATCGAGATCATCCTCGCTTTCCACACTATTAAAAAAACTGGCTATTTGCGACGGTGTTAACCCCTTTCTTGACATTTTACCTAAGTAAGAAATACCTTTTTTAAAATACATATATGTGATACCCATAGTTGAACACAAAACACAGACGACAATACACAAAAACATGAAAAAGACGACACACGACATAACAATAACTAGGAAAACTTTTGTGTGTTGCACAACTGCAACAAAAATTGAGAAGAAAAATTAAACTCACAATTGTATTTTGATGCATATCTGCAACACATCAAAACACACAATTCACATGTAAATAACAATTAGAAACATAAAAACTCGATCAAATATGTAAACTAGATAGAATTACCTTTTGAATAGTCTAGTTCTTTTAGTTAAATAACCTTCACTGTAAGATTAATTTGAATTTTAAAATTCGCAATAAAGTCAATTTCGCTGAACATATGTTTCGCACTACCCAGAGTAAAGAGTGACCATACCACAAAATGAATAAAATGCTTATTGTAGATCAACATAAAACAAAGACTTATTATTTGCAGTGTTTAAACAAAACGATATTGGTATTTGATCGGCATGTTGCAGATATGCATCGCGGCCCGTTAAAGGGTTAATATATTTGCGGATTAAATGTAATTATGTTTGTATATGTTTTATTAGTTCTAAGTTATTTCAATAGTTATAAGAAACCTGTAATAAATAGTAACATATATAGCAATTAATAATAAATATACACATATTGTTAACATTGCACTTCTTTATGTTCCTCAACCTGTTTATAATTGCCAAAATCCTAAAAGTGCGACAGGTCAGTTAATGCCAAAACAATAACCACTCATACAAACGAGCTGGATATGCAAGGCATAGGGAAAAATATAAAAAATCTAGGCAAAGCACAAAACAGGTAGCCCAACCAAAACAAACTCACATGTATTCATATACTAATGCATTTTGCCCGTTGGTTGCCTACCCCTCGCGCGCCATCTCTATCTAGAAACATCTCACACTGGCTGCGAGCTAGCTCACATATGAACGCATACAGATGCACAACGATTGGATCCAGCGGCTCGAGTCTGCTGTTGCTCAACGTTCGAAAGCAAAGCAGGCAAATGAATGACGTGCAGTTTCTGCGCTGCACACTTTGTCTGCAAAAATTTGAGGCGAGAGAGTTCTGCAAAGCGCTCTTTTCGCTCTTTTGTCTGCCTGGATCTGATCTCACTGGTACTGAATGATAAACTTCGCCGTACTGAATAAATGCTCTATATTATTTTCTGCTTAGTGCTATTATTCTATTATTATTATTGTAAACTAAAAATAAACAATACTTAATTTACATTACTAACTAACTTATGTAGAACTTGTGTTCTATATAATATTATTCTTTATTAATAGCTAAATGTGTCTTCAATCAACGTTGTTTCTTGGAGGGCGACGCGCACAGTCTGGCGCGACTTCAGATCAGTGTGGTCAAAGAATATGAGAGCGTTAATACTTAATACTAAATATTATATGATATCGATATTTATCGTTAGTAAATATCGCGAGGGACTAGTACTTGTTTACGCCGTCGTGGAGCTAACATATGAGGCTGTGGCTGGGTCGCCACATCTACTCCCCCCCCTAGTGACTTCGTCAGTCGGCGAAGGTAACGGAATCTCATCCACTGTTTGCGAAAATGTGGCTGGCCCAAGCGATGACGGTAGTGGCTCCTGCAGTAGCGGTTGGGGTACGTGTTCATGATTTTGCGTATCGAGATTGACAAGGAAAGCGGGCTTAAGAAGGTCGATTGAAAGTGCCTTGTGCTCGCCATTTACATTTATAATGTAAACCTTGTCATCCACTCGGCGGATAATTTCATACGGTCCGGTATATGGCGGTTCCAGTGGTTTTTTTACAGATGCAACCAGCTTGAAAACGTTTGTGCAGGTTTGCAAAGATTTTGAGCAGATAATGTGTGGCTTGGTGTGATGTGCCGCTGGAACTGATTTAATTGCCCGAATTTGCTGATGAAGTAGGGCAGTTGGACGGTGCTGATCGATTTCAGGATCCAGGTTTTTTGGGGCGAAAAATTCGTAAGGCAAACGAATGGTAGTGCCAAAAAGAATCTCGGCTGGTGAAGCTTGTAGGTCTGCTTTGTATGTGGCCCGAAGTCCTAGTAAGACCGTTGGAAGCAGATCAGGCTATGGTATGTGCGAGTTGCACATTAAAGCGGCTTTCAATGTGCGATGCCATCTTTCTACCATGCCGTTTGCTTGCGGGTGATACGCTGTAGTCCGAATCCTTTCTGCTCCAACGATTTTTGACAGCTCTGCGAATAGCCCGGACTCGAATTGTGTACCCTGGTCAGTTGTGATAGTAAGAGGAGTTTCAAATAAACAGATCCACTGTGAGTAAAAAGCCAGTGCGACAGATTCAGCTGTCATGTTCCGTAACGGAATAGCGAGTGGCCATCTACTGAACCGGTCAATGATTGTTAGGCAGTAGCGGAAACCATTGATGCTAGGAAGCTCTATCAGATCCAAATGGATATGGTCAAAGCGGTTGTCAGGGACCTCTATCCTCTCAAGAGCGCTGCGTGTGTGACGGTTGATTTTGGCACGTTGGCATGCAACACATTGACGTGCCCATAGCGTAGCATCTTTGTTTATGCCTGGCCAAACATAGCGTTGTTTAAGCAGTTTTGAAGTTGTGCGCCCGCTCGGGTGTGCCAGGCTGTGCACTGAGTCGAAAGCTTGACGTCTTATAGTTTTGGGCAGGTATAGTCGCTCGCGTCCAGTTGAGGTGTCACATAGTATGTCTAGCTGATCAATGCGTATAGTTTCTAGACAGAGCGATGTCGAAGTTGCCAGCTGTGAAATTTCACCATCGTTTTGTTGAGCGTCGTAGATAATTTGAGCATTTAAGGTGCTTGGCATGTTGATTGCATTAATGCGAGAAAGTGCGTCCGCAACTGTATTGTCTACTCCAGAGACATGCACAATTTCTGTTGAGAACTGGGAAATTAGATCCAGTTGGCGCAATTGGCGTGGCGATGCCTTGGCTGCCTTTTGTGCAAACGCAAACATTAATTGCTTATGATCAGTCTGTATAATGAAGGGGCGTCCGTCCAGGATGTGTTTGAAGAAAATTATTGCGGCAAAAATGGCTAAAAGCTCACGATCGTACGTGCTGTAATTTTTTTCTGCTGGACTCAGCTTCCGAGAGAAAAAGGATACGGGGCGCCATGCGTCGTCTTCAAGCTGCTCGAGCGCGGCACCAATTGCAGTATCTGAGGCGTCGGTTTTAAGGGATAGCTGCGCTGAGGGTGAGAGAAAGGTAGCACACGTTGCTTCTGCTATGCCTTGTTTGCAACGCGCGAATGCCTCGTTAGCAGCTGAAGTCCATTTGATTTCGCGCTTGTCATTCTTAGTGGCGCCTTTGAGGTATTCTGTGAGCGGAATCTGTGCTTCTGCTGCGTTAGGCGTCAATCGCCGATAGTAGTTGACCATCCCTAAGAACCTGCGCAATTCCATTATTGACTTGGGCTTAGGGAACTCGTTGATGATTTTAGTACGCCTCTCGGGAGGCTTGAAACCTTTGGCGTTGACTGTAAACCCCAAGAATGTAACCTCACTCTGCCCAAATAGGCATTTTTGTGGATTGATTTTCAAGCGATTACTAAGGAGGATTTCGAAAATATAGGTAAGGTGCTGGAGATGCTCCTGAGGCGAGGCAGAGTACACGATTATATCGTCTATGTAGCAGCCGACAAAGGGAAGGCCGCGCAGCAGGTTATACATGTGCCGTTGGAATGTCTGAGCTGCATTTCGGAGGCCAGGTGGCATGCCGATGAATTCGAACAACTCGAATGGTGTGGTTACAGCTGTTTTTGCAATGTCGCTTGTAGCAACTGGAATTTGATGGTATACGCGCTCAAGGTCAATTGTAGAAAAAACTTTTGAGCCGTGCAGACGCTGAAGAATGTCCTCACAGTGTGGAACAGGGTAGCGATCTGGAGTGGTGCGAGAGTTAAGCTTTCTGTAATCACCTGTGGTGCGCCATCCGCCATTTTTTTTAGGTACCATGTGGATTGGACTGGCCCATTGACTGTTCGATGGTCGTATAACTCCATGTTGGAGTAGCAAATCAAAACCACGGCGTGCTACTTTCAGTTTCTCTCCAGTAAGCCGTCTTGGCTTGTCAAAAACTGGAGCCCCAGTTGTCTCTATGTAGAGTGATTCATCATTATCGATGCGTGTTGCTAGAGACGTGTTGGGTCGTGCAATTTCGATGAAGCGATTAAGAAGGTCAGCATAAGGACGAGTGGTTCCGTGCTGCTCCTGTGAGTTGATTGTCGAGACGTTGTGTAGCCTGGTTTGAGAGAGTTTCCCAACTGTTGACATTTCGAATTTTTGGTCCATGAGCTTTTTGCCTTTGAGATCGAGTAGACAGCGGCCTTAGTTTCCCTGTTGAGCTGTAAATGAGCAAGGCTGTGCGCATTTACGGGCGCTGACACCAAATTTGGTATGGTAGAAACAGACTCGTGTCTTACTTGGAGCAGCCCGAGTTTCTTGACGCTTTTGCTTCTCATTGTCATTATCAAGTTGTTTTTTTAGATGTGTCAATGTGTGTTTTATGTCAACCAGGGTGCGCTCCAAATTATCAAGCCGGTTGTGTGCAGTGTGCTGAGCAGCATCAGCGGGACGTGCAGCTGTCATGGCAAACACGCCAGCTTCTGTTCTCATTAATTCATCAGCAACTGCAAGTTGCTCATCTATTGAGGCCGAACGCAGCACTATCAGGCTTTGTTGAATATGCTGTGGCAGAAGTGCAAGCCAACGTACACGTAGCACGTTGCTGGTGACACGTCCTCCAGAGAGCATAGTCATCTGTCGGAACAGCTGCGATGGCTTTTGGTCTTCGAGGACGAGTTCTGAAAGCGCTTTGTGTAGCTTTCGGTCGGACGACTCGGTGAATCGTTTCATGATAGTCAGCTTTAGATTGTTATACTTCTCGACCTCAGGTGGCTGCATGATGACATCAGTGAGCTGCAACATGACATTGGCGTCAAGTGCGGTTTACACGTTGTAATAGGGAGTGTTGTCGGCGGTAATGCGATTGCATAAAAATTGTGCCTCAACTTGTAAAAACCACAGCTCGACATGATCTTTCCAAAAAGGGGGCAGCTTGATAGCACTAACTGATTCGACTGTTGGCATGTTGCCGTTGTCCTGACGTTGTGGTTGCTGCGCTAGTGAACTGGAGCTTGACGAGCCGGTTGGTATGTCGTTGTTGTTGTTGCGCTGCGATCCACCTGAGTCTGGTGAAGAAGCAGCATTTGACGAGTTGTCGGAAGTGTTCATTTTGACTAAGCGGGGTCACCAATGTAGAACTTGTGTTCTATATAATATTAATCTTTATTAATAGCTAAATGTGTCTTCAATCAACGTTGTTTCTTGGCGGGCGACGCGCACATTCTGGCGCGACTTCAGATCAGTGTGGTCAAAGAATATGAGAGCGTTAATACTTAATACTAAATATTATATGATATCGATATTTATCGTTAGTAAATATCGCGAGGGACTAGTACTTGTTTACGCCGTCGTGGAGCTAACATATGAGGCTGTGGCTGGGTCGCCACACTTATTTATACATTTTATAGCTTTTCTTGCTAAATACGAAAATATTAAAAAAAATAACTTAAATAATTTGCATTTCACTTACCGTTGCCGTTGCCCGCCATGATTTATTTGCCATTCATTTGCGTAGACATTGTTTTCATTTTGGTTGTGAATGACAATTTTTTAGTGGTGGAATCAAAAACTAAACTAACTAAATAAAAACACTTGGATTAGGAACATTTCCAGAAGATGTTGGAATATTTTAAGAAAACTTGGAACGGGTACTTCATACGTAACATCATTGATGTTAGATGTTAAATGTTAAATGTGCCCTTGTGTGAATTGGGTATTAATTGTTTTGGTGCAAAACCATAATTAAATGTGCAACAAAAAAATAAAACGTTTTATTATGCCCGAATATCTTAATGAAATTTTAAAAATTAGAAGTTATCAGTCTTGACCGCATATATATCAAACGAAAGAAATTGAGTCTCTTTTCAGCTAAAAAAATTTAATCGGTTTCATTGTGGATCTTTATTTTTGCACTGATTTTTTGCCTTAAAAGTTATATATTTGACAAAAGTAATAAAAATTTGAATGTGGGAATGTTTGTTAACCTCATCTTAACTTTAATTCCAAAATCAGAGTTATTGATGAATTATTGAGATTGCTACAGCAATTTAAAGTCTTCAAAATGAAGCAAAAATTTGCATGTTTTTGGTTTCACTTTTTTAATAGAAAATGTAATCAATACATATATATATATAATTTTAAATAAAGGTTGAAGCCTTGGCTTTAAAATTAAATTAATTTGAGGAAAATTTATCCATTAGTTCATGAGCAATGAGCGATTTTGTGAAGCAACCATATTACAACAACAAATGTTTTGGATAGCACACTCATTACCGAAAGGTGAGACGTATTCTACGTTAAAAATATCTTTGAAAAAAGACAATTCGATTCCCGTTTTTGATCACAATGCCTAGAGAAGAGCTCAAAAAAACAATTATTTTTAGCGTAAAGCTTATTTAAGAATAAGAAGTGTAATTAAATTGTACAGTGTGTTCATATTTCGTAAGTTCATTCATATATGGCAATGGAAACCAACAGTGCTTTTTACCGACGCACAGTGGCGCTTTTTCTGATTTTGCGTTGCACAAATCAAACAATTTTTTTGCCCTTACAAATTATTGAATGAACCTATTTGACAGGAAATTTTCCAGTGGTTTAAATTTGCTATCTATAATATGTACAACCTTTTTTTTAAGAAAATATAGCCATTCAAAGTTGTCTTATTTTCAGTGTTAAATAAAAGTTACAATTTACGGTAATTTGGTTTGCTTTGAGATACAAAATCTCAAAAGCTAGGAAACAGATCATCATTATTTTTAATTCTATCGATAGATCTATTAAAAAAAAAAAAATCAACAAGTGTACTGTTTGCTTTGAGTTTGTCCAGGTAAATTAATATATACCAACTATCAATTTTTTCAGTATTTCTCAACTTTGATGAAAAAAAAAATTCTATATTTTCATATCAATTTCTTTGGTTATTCATTAATCGAAAGCAAAAAAGTTTATCTGCCCGCCGTTGTCCCGTATTTTTTTAAGAGGTAAAAGAGTTGAAAAAGACAGTTCCAAAAATGTGCTGCATGCATTTCTGGGTTATTTATGACATATAACCGTAAAAACCATTCTTATTGTTATTAGTTCGTTCGTTATTGTTAAGATACATGAACTTTGTTTTTCATTCTGAAATGCTTACCTGAGATCATTTGTCAAATCCTGGTCCCCAAATTCAGGTGCAGTTACAGGATATACAAATAAACTACCAGGTACACACCAAATATAGACATTGCGTTGGCGTACAAGTGGTCTTACATCCCAAACAGACCATCAGCCAGTTGGTGAAACAAGGGGAATAACACGCGTGGCGGGGGAACGCACAACTGGTAGTGCGACTACACTCTCCACGCGAGGGCGGCTGGAAGCAGGCCTTTGGTAAGGTCATGTCTCTGCCAAGGGTGCTGACAAATAATAGTCGGGCAAGAGAAGAAAACTCTTTAAAATTACCCCAGTCCAAGGTGGAACAGCATCGTGCCGAGGGACTCGTGGCTGTGGGGGAGCTCAGTCGTTACTTTGCAAACTCTGGATACCTTTCAAGCCTGCAATCCCGGCTTCTGCAAAAGCCAAGCAGAAGCGTCAACGCTCCGTGGAGAAGCAGGCTCCGGAAGCCAAGCGGATTAGGCAACCACCGCGACCACAGCCGCTCACTCGGTCCTTCGCTGAAGCCGCAAGGGAGAAGGTTTAAATTGAGGTCCTAGACAGGGGCCACAAGGAGGGCCATATCCCGCGGAACCAGTGGGGGGCCATTGAGAATGAGCTGCAGGATAAAGAAGTCGACCTCATGGAGCAGTCTGGTGGACCGCTTCCTCGTTGCTCTGTACTGGTTGGCATCAGGGCAATATCAAAGCAATAGCCTGCGAAGACGCCAAATCGGCAGAGCTCTACAAAAAAGCGGTGGCCTTGCTGAAGCTCGAGGCGGTCGATTGGAAAGACGTGCCAAGTCGACCCAGAGCGAGAGCTTGGGTTTCTGCTAAGCCAGAGTAGCCCGAGCGAATCCTCCAGCTCCTTCAGATGAGTAACCCAGACCTGGTTACTCAGGATTAGAGGATTGCCAAAGTCGAGGCGCCTGATGGCAATAGCCGACAGGTAATCCTCGTTATCAATGATAAGTCGGAGCGGCACACTATGGCTTCAAGCCAATAACGATAAGAGTTTATCGTTCGGATGCAGCCAGCAAGCCGTCCGGGTTGGAGAACGCACCGATGGCACAAGACGCTGCTGCCCTCTTGTATCACCAATAGTATCATCACAAGCGAAGCGCCGGCAGCTAAGGCGAGTGACGGCCAGGGCGGTCGGGAAGTATCTGAACTTGCTGACGCGGCCCAAATGATCAGCCTCGAAGAGGATAGGGACGACGAGGCTGATCTCACAGTGGTGGAGTTGAAAACGGAAGATGTCTCTGACACTCCTCCAGATCAACCTCCACCACTGTAAAGCGGCTGCAGCCGCTCTTGTCCTCATCCAGGAACCTTGGGTCTGTGGTGGCAAGGTTTCTGGACTAGAACTAAGAACTACAAGCTACTTGTAGCCCGCAACGAAAGTAAAGTCCGCACCTGCATTCTAGCAAGAAAACACCTAGACATTTTTTTGCTTCCTAATTTCAGCGATGGTGACAACACGGCTGTATGCCTTGAGCTGAAGTCAGGACAGGTCAGACTTAGCTCTACCTACATACATGGCGCAGGACCATCAGAGGCCTCTACCACAGCAACGACTACGGGCGTTAATTGCTGACTGCGAATTAACGCACACCGAGCTAGTAATATGCTGCGACGCCAACGCTCACCACCATCAGTGGGGCAGCTCGGATATAAATGAACCGGGTGAGTCACTCTTCAATTATATTCTAACAGCAAATTTAAACATTTGTAATATAGGTAACGACCCTACTTTTATTATAAAGAATAGGGAAGAGGTCTTAGATATGACGCTAGCCACAAAAAGGAGGGTACTAGTAGAGCACTCCTTCTCCGACCATAGGTATATCGACATAGAGTTCTGTCTTGATATACCCATACCCAAATGGTGCAGAAACGTTATACGTACAAACTGGACCCAATTCAAAGAATGCCTCGAAAGGCTAATCCCAGAGCACCCCCCAGCGGGAGTACACAGAGTTACTCACAAGCAAGCTCACGGAGGCATGCAAGTCCGCCCTAAACATGACATGCCCCCAGAGCAAACCAAGGAGCAAAACAAAACCACCATGGTGGTCCCCGCAATTAGGCGAGCTTCGTAAAACCTCGCGAAAGCTCTTTAATAGAGCTAAGTCGAGGGGAGACGACCAATCATGGAATCTCTACAAAGCTAGCTTATCCACTTTCAAAAAGAATCAAGCTAAACGCTCCTCATGGCAAAATTTTTGCTCCAAAATCGAGAGCACTGCAGACGCAGCAAGGCTCAGGAAGGTTCTCTCAAGTACTCAAGCAACGGTAGGGTTCCTCAAAAAACCTGATGACTTGGACATGGTCCACAGTTGTTTTAGTTGCTCTGCGCTCATTGGTGTTTCAAGGCAAGCGGCGGGCCAACGCACTATGGGCATTTTGCCAAAAAACTGGCATTAATTAATAGGTCGGAAACCACGCAAAATATTTTGATTTGGTTTTTTGCGTTAGATTTGTAAGAACCCAAGGAAAATCATTTTTATAAAATTGGCTTGTTACCGCCCCTTGTTTTCAACATATCAGGCCCAAATCTGGGAGTTAAGCTTGTTTATATAATATGTACTAAAATTTTTTTAAAAAATCATCCAGAGCTATATAATTTTTACAAGAGATTTGCATAAACAAGTAGTTAATGTTAGGACATGTAAAAAATTAATAAATGACAGTTTTTTTTGGCAAAGTGTATATAATTTAATAAACTAGCACTTAAATCGACGTTTTCTGTAAGTAGTTAAAATATATTATCTATATATTAAATAATATATTTGAGTTTTTTTTATTGACTATTATTAAATATTTGTACAAGGGGTATTTTTAATTTGTGCATTTTGTGGGTTTCAGCTACAACAAGCCAGCACGTGTTGTTATTGGTTTATGAAAAAAAACAGTCACTAACAATATGCAAAAAAATAAAATGCCTCCTAAAAAGCGCCAATATTTAACAAAATATTTTGAGAGTAAAATGAAATGAGTGTGTAGAAAATACTTTTATATTATTTAGATTTGTCTGAAATTTATCAGGAGCGATAACAAACCCTTCTCGGAACTTATAGAAACTACATTTAATATTCAGCCTGCATTGGTATGGTTTTCAGCAGACATTTAAAAATATATTTTACTCATTTTAATTTCATTGTTTTGTCATTACGTCTATTTTGTTTGATAAATCTTAAATGGAACTTATTCTACGAAAAATCTTAGCGACCGTGTTAGAAACACAGCCCGTAGGTCAAGCCGAAAGCACAGACCGCTGATTTTTTTTCATGTTCTTTGTGCTGAAGTAGTGTTGTGTAGTTCATGAGTTAGTGAGGAAAAAGATTTGTTGTTTTGAATGATCTTTTTCAGCATACTAATTGGTCTCACCTTTATTCTTGTAGCGATATAAAAACTGCCATGGCCATTTTGTACAGGACTTTGAATTCACATTTGGATATTTGTGTTCCCTTCACTGTTACTTCAAAAGAAAATAACCCACATTGGTTACGAGGGAACTATCAAAATTAAAAAATAATAAATTGAAAATACCGTAGATTTATCCCCGTATATAATAACAAAATATAACAAGTCAAATTTGATTTCGATACACACTTTTTTATAATAATTATCTCAATCGTTGCAGATTAAACTTTTCCCGTGATCCGTGGTAAAGGTAGGCATCCAGCGAAATAAAATTTTTCCATACAAAATCGTCGCAGCAGGAATTTTTTGGAGTTTGCTCCTTAAGAATCGATTTGCATATAAGTAGCCCGGTATGAAAAAAATATGAGGAGTGAAATCAACTGAAGAAATTTCGTTACGTTTTTGTGAAGTCTAGTGCATGACGAATGTTGGATACCCTTATAAAATATAAGTGCTATTGTGGGTAAGTTGTTCAACAATGTATTTGCAAATAATGGCATATTTTTATTACCGTAAGTTGTCGCTTAGTTAACAATTGAGAAATTGCTTCAAGAATCCCTTTATAATTCGTTGCAATCATGTGATGGTATGCGTTTTTTCGAACAAAACGAAAACAGAATTCCAAAGGTTTTGTCATTTTGGAAGTGGCCGAGTAGCACAATTTCATTTCAAGTAGAAAAACATAAGATTTTGTCTTCCAAGGCAGTCAAATTTCAGTTTTGCTATTGCTGCTCATTCATACTCTTCCCAATATTTACCCTATGACACTTTCCAACAATCCTTGCCATACAGTTACGCAAAGTTGCGAACAAATTTCGAAAGTGTATTCAGTAGTGCATTGGTACATATGTAAAAGGAAATATATCAAAAATAACAAAAACCTCGGCAAGCAGGCCCAGCAAGAAATATATGTATCAATCGCACTTGCATACAATATGTACCAACAACTTTTTACCGTTCTTGCTGTTCGCTGACCCGCCGCCTCTCCTTTAATTAACGGGCCACTGAACGCAATAGGAAACTGAACAAAACAACAACGCGCTGGCTTGTCGTTGCTGAGACCACAAGCTGCACAAATAAATTTGGGAGACATATGTGCAGCGAGATGTACTTTGCCTAACGGTAATCACATTATTGTCGTCTCAGTATACATTTCTGTTAATCAAAAGGTTGATGATGTAATCAGTTTCATTCATGAGAAATTGTTAGCTTATACAGAAGGTGGATCAAATCTACTAAAAAAACAGTATCATGTACTTCCGCTAATACCAAGCGGCGATTTTAATATCAACTTTAATAATGATGATGGATTGAGATTAATACAGTATTTAAAATCTGAACTCAATTTAGATATTATTTCCGAAAGAACATTAGGGACAATGAGGTATGGTACAACCATTGATGCCGTATTTGCAAGATTTTTAAACCACATATCTACCAACGTTCATGTGTCGTATTTTAGTTACCATAAGCCTCTTGTCACAGTAATTAATAATAACGACGACGCTATTGATCAAATTAATTTTTAAAATAGTAATATAAGTTTAGATGATAATTATAAAATAATAATCTGTCAACATAAACTTTTGTTATTTGTTATATGTTAGATGTATAAAATAAATTGAAATAGAATAAAAATATATATACCATTTTAGTATTTTCATTGATTCGTTTATTAACGATTTGATATCGTATTAATATTTTAATCTTTTTCTTAGACTAGTAAGCTTTTTGTGCCTATTAAGGCAGTCAATCTGAAGGAGTAAACTCCAGTCGTGCGTCGGAACTGACACACACTTTTTTTTTTTTTGGCTGCGTGTGTTTTGGGTATCCAGATACGTAGCAAAAAATACTAAACTGCTTATCGATAGTATTTATTTTATACAATATGTACACACTGACCCAAGGCATACTTAACAAGGTAGCCGCACTTGCTCGCTCACGACTTCTTATTTAAGTGTCAGAATGACAGAAGAGAGCGAGAGAGAGAGAGAGAGAGCGAGAGAGTAATGAATTTGCTCATATGTGTATACATATGTGAGTTTTTGCTGCAACTACGACCAGAATGATATAATAAATATAACAAAGGAAATTTTTAATTTTAATTTATTTTTATTTCTATTTTTCTCTTATAATAACATGAACACACTTTAAACTCATTACACAAGTAATTTTGCATACAGAACAATATGGAGGCGCCATCGCAATAACACGTAAAGTCAGTAGCACAAGAAGTTAAACACGAAAAAATCGTCTGCGGAGATGCGTCGCTCACAACTGCTGCTAACAGACTGACAATTTAAGAAGTGAAAAGAGGGCGAGAGAGCGAGTTACGCCACCTTCTTAAGTATGCCTTGCACTGACCCTGGGCGCAGTAAATAGCAAATCATATATCTTTTTGTGCCCAGCAACCAAAAATGGAACGAAAATCGAAAAAGCGTGTTGGCAATTTTTGTCCCGAAGAAAAGATTAAGCTAATCAAATCTGTCAAGTCGCGACCATGCCTTTGGAGGTTGGCCGACAAGAAACATTTGGACTACATAACGGTGAGACATGCATGGGAAAGTGTAGGCACTGAGTTGGATAAGGATGGTAAGTTAACATATTAATATGTCATTATTAATAAATATATAAATAATCAACAATATGTTTTTTAGCGAATGAGTGCAAGAGTGCTTGGACATCTCTGCTTAACAGCTTGCGTTACCAGCGCACTAAACTCGCCAGAAGCGGAAGTGCTGCAGGCATCCAAACGGAGTCGCCAAGAATCAGCGATTGTGTTGACTGGCAGTATGCGGAACACATGGCATTTCTTCCAGTTTTGTCGCTTGAGAGACGGTAGGTGTATATTCATAGATAACACATTTTTTTATACATTTGATTAACATATTTTACAGGAAAACAACCAATTGCGTATCGTTTGTGGACAGCCCGACATGCAGCCCAGACTCTATTTCGGCAGCAGAAATTACAGGAGCAGTCGGTGATGAATGCGAAACAAGCATGTCGTCTTGTTATTCATATGTGAGTACCTTATAAGTTGTACATATACTTAAAACAAATAACAACAAATTGTTTTTGCAGCAAACCAATTCTTCAAAAAAACCTCGATTGGACAGCGAACAGACTAAGAATTCGAAGAACATTGCTAACATGTTTAAAGAGGTTCTTAATGTTACCAAAAATACCAGGAATATCTTGCCCTACTGGAACGAGCTATTAAATAAGTTTCCAAGCGATATAGCAACTGTAACCGAGGTGGAGATCACAAATATAATTTTTAAAAATGTACGAGAAAATTCTGGGCAAACTGAATAAAATAAATTGATACACACACGATTCATTATTGTTTTCTTGTGTTTGTGTTACTTGGTTTTATTTGGTAAACGATTCTAGCAGTGATCGCAAATACACGTTGTATATATTTACGTGTGCATAATAATAGTTGCTGACTTAAATTACATTTGAAGTTGCAGTAGAACCAACGCTGCAGTTGCTTTAAAAAAAACATATGTATTAATATATATATTCGTATTTGCTTATTCTGTGCTTGTTCTGTGTTTTCTTTCGTCCACTAACAACAAACAGCTTGTCTAATTTTCTTGCTCTTGCACTCCAGCATCAGTCCTCTCCCGCTTACGTCCGCTCTTATCCAAAGTACTTGTAGTTGTAACTGCCAACTCAAGCTCTCTCGCTCTCTTTGTTTTTTACCGTTTTATCGTGCTCATTGCATCAACTCCTTCACACTTACTTTCGTGAACCCTACATCTTTTTGATATAGCATATTAATTTTTTTATTTTTATTTATATTTTTTCAACTTAAAATCAATATGCTACTTTGTTGCAGCAACAACTGCAAGTTGGTTGGATCATCCAACCAAGACTTCATTCTGTGCAGATTGTGTGACAATGTGATACACATGAAGTGTGTTGGCTTTACGGCCAAAATACAGGACTGCTTAATTGCAGACTTAAATGGTTTTGTGGGTCCTGTAATGAGGTGGAGAAGGAGTCTACTCAATTCATGAGACAGGCCTTTGTAGGTTTTAAAACAATGCATACTGCAGTTAATAACCTACATACCTCATTTAAAGAGATGCAGTCGAGCTTCAATAATGGCAAGTTGTTGAGTAATCCGCCGAAGCGTAAAAAGACTTCGGGGCGTAATCCGCTCAGTGTTCCTCCTGTCTTGGTCACCAATCCCCTTTTGGTACCAATCATTAATCCCCCAACGGGTTCAATTGCTAGCCCGTTAATGCTATTTAACTCGCCGGCAAGATATCTCAACAATAATCTTTTCCCAAATAATTAAACATCTGAGCTTTCTGTTCCAACAGCTTGTGTGCCTATTAATCCTACTGTAGGTACACCTGGGGCTCACAAGCATTTTGTTGTTGTGCCCTTGAATAAATTTATTTTCGTGTCTAGGCTAGCATCCGACACCTCGTTGGAAAATAGACTCCCCATTTATAACTGTTGAAAAGTTAAAGTTTAAACAAACACAAGTAGTGCACCGCTTGTTAGACACCCTGTTGCCTCAACTTCGGCGGCAAAAAACTAACAAAAGCAGTTAGCTTGGCCTATCAAAATGTTCGAGGCCCGGCACTAAACTTTTTAAACTATATGTTGTGAAGTAGGCCCGGCGGGAGCCTCCTACACATATAGACTTAAGATTAGAAACACTTATGAAATGAAATTATAAAGAATTACTACCTAATACTAAATACGTACCATGAACTACGTACGAAACTTTGTTACTTACATACTTATCATTTAGTCATTACTTACATACTTATTATTTAATCATTACTTATTGTTTAATCATTATAAATACTGTTTACCTATCATTGGGTATCACTATATAAGTCACGAGAATTATAATGAAATGAATAGATATAGAGCTGTTGGCAAAATATGTATAAGCTAGTAATATAAACTCGAACGGAGGAGAAGAACAAACGCAAGTACAGCAGTACGTCACAGCACAGCAAGAGAGCCGGGCAGCGAAGCCGGCGACAAAAGAGTGACGATCGGCCGCACGTTCGCGGCACGCGACAAAATTGTCGCGAACCAGAATACAAGAAGCGCGCTGACCTAAAGGGCGAGACCAGCAAGATAGTTGGAAAGAGGATGCGCAAGAGTAAAGACGCGATCGCGGAAGTTAAACGGCATGAGAAGTTAGACGAGTAGGATATAGAAGACAAGACGCAAGAAGCGCAAGAGGATATTATAGAAAATAAATGGAAAGTATGGTTTAAGAGAAAGACATGCGCGTTTTGCTTGGGGGTTACTGATGCTGGGCAGAGGGTTAATGCGCTAAAGAAATCGGTGGTCGGCGTTTAACAAAGTGACTGCGCGATTTGCGCGGCTGGAGGCGACAGTACAAAGGTTGACCTTGTACGACCCCTAACCGCTGAGGCGCTCGTTTGCTGTACTTGTCTTAAGACACCGGGTCGAACATCGCGATACTTACCTCCACTTCGCGAGCGTTCCTTGATATTGAATATAAATATCTTGTGACGTGGGCCGTGGACAGACCGAGATCTGTACCCCGGCAAAATAACTACTTTACAAGTGGCGCCCGAGCAGGGACTCAAGCGAAAGAGGAGTAATATAATTTGGAAGGAAAAACCCCAAACATATTACTAATAAGTATAAATTGTGATAGTCGGACATACCCGGTCATACCCCGTAGATCGCGCGCGCGTTCAAAAAAAAAAAAAACTGAAAGTAACGGCGAGGGCAATAAAAGGTGCCAGATGGTCAGTTGGCGCTAGAAAAATTTGTCAAACGTACAGTCGTCGCGAAAAAAAATTATTTGGTATGTGTTAAGCAGCAAATCGGTCGAAGCTTAGAGTGCACGTGCAGCGAAGTTGACGGTGAAAGAAGACGCACCAACTAAGCGAACGGGAATAGCGAAAAGACAGACGTGAGCGTTCGGCTAGAAAACGGCTAAAATCGCGGGAAACAGTGTCGGTCGTTAAAAGTGATCACAGCGGAGCAGCGCGAACGCCGACTGTGAAAGTGCAGCACACGCCAACACCTGAAGGTTGAAATTGGTATTGGGCGTGGTAGCTGATTGCGATACAGTGGGTCGAGAGTGGAAAAATTTTAAATAAACAACAATTTAAATAAAATTGAATAAAATTTAAATAAATTAAATAAAATTTATATAAAGGAAAGGAAATAAATGAAATAAAATTTAATTAAACAAAATTTAAATAAATAATAAAAAAAAATGTTATAAATTAAATAAAAATTTTATTAAAGTAAATAAATAAAAAAAAAAAAAATTGAATAAACAAAATTTAAATAAATTAAATAAAACTGAAATAAAATAAATTAAATTCGAATAAATTAAAAAAAAATTTTTCACGAGCAACGACCATGGAGTACAACAAAAGCGTAGAAGAAGAAGGATGCGACAACCCGGGCGTGAGTCTAGGATGGGTATACCACTGCCGGAAGGAGGACCTGGAACGAATCGCTCAGGAACTAAACATAGAAAGCGCCGGCAAGGTAGAAGATTTACGGAAACGGGTATGTGATTTGATAAAATTGGGGGGCCATAGTTCGTCAACCTGGAACCGGTTGGGCGAATGGGAGCGGAAGTTCGCCAAGAGCCGAGGGTCACCCGTCCCGCCCACTGTTATTAGTGAAGGGGCGCGACCCAGACAAAAATCGGAATCCGATTTGTTGGCGTTATCAGGGTCATCAGGAGAATTGCCACCATCATCCGGCCACGCGCGGTTTGCACCGGCCGTTGGCGGATACATAGCTGGATTGACCCCGAACGTACATGTAGTGCCGCCCGTAGGACCGCCCATGACTAGTACCCAGGAGGCCCAGGCGGATTACAGGCAAATGTACGAGCTCGCTAACAGTCACCGGCATTACATGGTCGTCCCTGATCAGGTTAGGAAATGGGGTGTTAAGTTTGATGGTTATTCCGACCCGCTCGCGTTTATAGAGACATTGGAGGAACGCGCCCAAACGTACGATATAGATCTGAACCGCATACCGAGAGCGATGAGCGAGGCTTTGACAGGCATGGCGGGTAGTTGGTTCTCAACGAGCGGATTAAGGGACGTGACGTGGGGAACGTTCAAAAGAGAATTTTTAGGATTCTTTCTGCCTCCCCAATACTTTGACAGGTTAGAGGACGAAATCAGGGCCCGCCGACAACGCGTAGGGGAAGGGTATAAAGAATATTTAGTCAACCTGAAGAGATTAATGCGGCACGCCAGTTATACTCCTGAGCAGGAGCTGAAAAGAGTATACGAGAATCTTTCTCGGGAGTACCGCCTATATATTCGACGGAGTGATTTTACAGACTTGTCTCAGCTAACACAGATAGCCTCAGAGTTTGAAAGCATCCCGAGTCAGTTCCAAGGGGAGACGGGGTACAACCAGGCAAGGGTTCTTGGGTATCAGGGTAGGTCCGGTGGCATGGACACACCCGCCAAACCGCCTAATCCGTTTAGGAGCCCGCCAGCACAGGTACCCTTAGCGCGAAATGAGACTGGCAGTCATCCCGTCACCAGGCGCGATGAAATTTCGAACAACATGATGGGGCATGAACAGGTTAGGTCGGCAGTCGTGAGTCGCGTGTGCTACAACTGCTCACAAGGGGGACACTTTGCCAGAGAATGCCCAAATCCTAAGGTGGTATTCTGTAGACAGTGTGGTGCTCAAGGCGTGAGCGATTTGGCATGTTGCGGTAGGAGAGCGGGAAACGGGCAGCCGCGTCATCCGGATCGGGATCGGATGGGCGCCGGCGCGAGTCAGTCCCGAAATTAGAATGTCCTCTCAGAGTAGAGAACAGTCGCATAGTCGCCATGGTGAAGGTCGGGGACCGAGTGGCGAAGGCGACGGTTGATACAGGGGCATCACGAAGCTTCGTGAGCCAAAGTTTTTTTGAGGAGATAAAGGCAAAGGGGGAAGTATTCGCAGCGACCGCGAATACTCACTTAGCAGATGGATCAAAGGTAGCAATTAGTAAATTGTTGAGAGTCAAGGTCAAGTTGATCAGCAAAGAAGTGCCGATGGACATGCTCGTAATGCCATCCATGTTAGACAGTCTTATCCTGGGGATGGATTTTCTATGCAAGATGGGGACGACCATGCAGTGCGGTGAGGCGATGCTGGTACTGAAGTGCGCCGATGCGCCAGCCAAGGCGATCGAAACGGCCGAGTTAGGGCCAGAAGGGGAGAAGGAGCAAGAGAGACGCGGCACCCGAGGCAAGAAGCGAGAGACTGTCCTGGGGACGCATCGCAGCAAGGATACCACGCTAGCCAAGCAAGGGGCCGGCCGAGACGCAGTCACAGTCGTCAAGGAGCCATCGCTAGGCCAGGTGGAAAGTGCAGGAGCCGAGGCGCCGCAAAAGGGAGACCCTAAAGCAGGATCATCATCGGAAGAAGACGCTGCGCAGGAATCGGTGTGGCCAGCGGACTTGGAACCAGCCACGCAGGAGTTTTTAAGGATGGAGTTGCAACTCTTCGAGGGATTGAAGGGCGTATCCAACGTAGCCGAGCATCGGATCATCATGAGGGATGACAAGCCGGTCAAGCAGAGGTACTACCCCAAAAATCCGGCGATGCAACGTGTGATCGACCAACAGGTAAACGAACTGATAGAGGCGGGGGCAATCGAGCCGTCACGCAGCCCACACAGCGCGCCCATAGTGCTCGTCCGTAAGAAGACGAACGAGTGGAGGATGTGCGTGGACTACAGGCAGCTCAACGCACACTCTATACCGGATGCATACCCCGTACCCAGGATAAATCATATACTGGAAAAGTTGAGGCACGCACGTTACATTTCGACGCTGGACTTGAAGCACGGTTACTGGCAAATCCCAATGGCGGCAAGCAGCAGGGAGTACACCGCGTTCACAGTGCCAGGTCGAGGACTGTTTCAATGGCGAGTCATGCCATTCGGTTTGCATTCGGCCGGTGCGACTTTTCAGAGAGCATTGGATACGGTAATAGGCCCGGAGATGGAGCCCCATGCGTTCGCCTACTTAGACGACATCATAGTGATAAGCGCAACGAAAGAACAACACATAGCAAACTTGAGAGAAGTATTCCGACGGCTGAGAGAGGCCAACCTAAAACTTAATCAAAAAAAATGTTCGTTTTTCCAGAAGAAGCTAGTATACCTAGGGCATCTGGTGAGCGAGAAAGGAATCCAGACGGACCCCTCAAAGGTGGAAGCCATGAAAAACCTTAAGGCACCCACAAACCTGAAAGAGCTTAGACGATGCCTAGGAATGGCGTCGTGGTACCGCCGATTCGTGCCCAATTTCACAACAGTGGTACAACCGATGACAGAGCTGTTGAAGAAGTCCCGGAAGTGGTCGTGGAAGGAGGAGCAACAAGCCGCATTAGACAGCCTCAAGAAGTGTCTAACGTCCGCGCCTGTCCTAGCATGTCCGGAGTTTGGAGAAAAGTTCACGCTGCAGACGGACGCGAGCGACTACGGCCTCGGAGCAGTCCTCACGCAAACCATTGATCAGCAGGAGCAGGTCATAGCGTACGCCAGCCGGAAGCTGTCAAAGGCCGAGTCGAACTATTCGGCTACAGAAAAGGAGTGCTTGGCGATCGTGTGGGCGATCAGAAAACTCAAATGCTACCTGGAAGGATACCGATTTGAGGTGGTCACAGACCACATGGCATTAAAATGGTTGGATTCAATTGAGAGCCCCACAGGAAGGATAGCGCGCTGGGCTTTAGAGCTACAGCAATACCAGTTTGACGTCAAATACAGGAAAGGCAAGCTCAACGTGGTGGCAGACGCTTTGTCACGAGACCCGTTAGAGCAGCTCCAGCAAGCCGTTGTTCAACAGTCCCCCGGAGGATGGATTCCAAAGATGCTGGAAAGGATAGCCAAGGAACCATCTAAGTATACAGACTACGTGGAAGAAAACGGACAGTTGTACAGACACCTGGGCCACCGCGCGGATGACGAGGACTACATCCCGTGGAAGCTATGTGTAAGCGAGGAACAAAGGAAGAGAGTACTACTGGAATGCCACGACGCGCCGACGGCCGGGCATCAGGGAGTCCGCAAGACGATTATGAGGCTGTCCCAACGATACTACTGGCCTGGGATGTTCAGAGATGCAGCCAGGTATGTCAAATGTTGCGAAAAATGCCAACTGTTCAAGACCGAACAAAAGAAGCCAGCCGGACACATGCTAACCCGCCAGGTGGCGGAGCCAATGGCGATACTGTGCGCAGATTTCGTGGGCCCCTTACCGCGATCAAAACAAGGTAACACGATGTTATTGGTATTTCACGACGCATTCACAAAGTGGGTGGAATTGGTTCCCCTGAGACGAGCAACAGCGGCCACGTTGCAGAAGGCTTTTCGCGAACGGATCTTATGCCGGTTCGGAGTGCCAAAGAGGTTTGTTTGTGACAACGGAGTGCAGTTCACAAGTCGGATTTTCAAAGCGTATTTGAACTCCCTTGGCGTAGAGATGGAACACACCGCCCCATACTGCCCTCAGGAGAACCCGACCGAGAGAACCAACAGGACGGTAAAGACGATGATCGCGCAATATATTTCCGGAAATCAAAGTTCGTGGGACCAGTTGATACCCGAAATATCGCTAGCCGTCAACTCGAGCATCGCGGACTCAACAGGATTCTCCCCAGCATTCTTGATGCAAGGAAGGGAACCTCGCTTGCCAGCAACGTTGTACGAGGAGAAAACGCCAGGTACAGGAAGCACACCGCAAACGCCGGAACAAAGGGCAAATAGGCTAAAGGAGGTGTTCGACATAGCGCGAAGCAACCAGCAGCGAGCTTCAACGGATCAAGGGAGAAATTACAACCTGCGACGAAGGGAATGGAGACCGACGATCAACGAGCTTGTCTTGTTGAGGACGCACCAACTTTCGAAAGCCAGCGACGGGTTCGCAGCCAAGTTAGCACCGAAGTACGAGGGGCCATACAGGGTGAAGAGATTCGTCTCACCAAATGTAGTGTGTTTGGCAAAAGACGGGGATCGAAAAAGCAGAACCGCAAGTGTAGCACAGCTAAAACCCTTCCAGCAAGACGGAGAAGAAGCCGAAACGAGTCGAGGAGGAGCATAACAAAAACAAAAAAACAACCCCAACAAAACTCTTATACTAACCCACACCGTTTCAAAACATACAACTAAAATTTTAATAATGATTCCGCAATAACCCACGATTATGTTTCACCCAACAGAAATGAGCAAGGAAACGGTACTGAAACTGGAGGAAGGCACGCACCGTCGAACGAAGTTGACGAAGGTGGAAGAGGCGTGGGGTGCAAACGGTCCAGCCGTAACGAGATATGTGCACGAAGAAGAAGTGACAGACACGCTGGAAGGCTTCCACGTGCTGCAAAGGGTGGTGACAACCACGATCGTCATGCGAGCTCGGGAGGAAGGGAGCCCCAACGACACGGCCGTACCAGAAACGGAGAGCAACGAAGAGAGTGAAGAAGAAGGTGTGCTGGGATGGGAAGATGGGCTAGAGGAAATAGAGGAGATAGCGAAGGAGATGCCACGACAGTCAAACGTTCGCAGAGTATGGGCCCCAGGACTATGGTCGGAGGCAACGGACTACGACGACGACGAACCGTCGACTAGCGCCGCAGCCGAGCGACGCCAAACGCCCCTCACCATGAGGCCGGAGGAGAACCATACCCCGGCCAATCCCGACGAGGACACAGGAGCATCACCCGAGGTCCCAAGGAATTGGACGTGTCACCCAGACACAAGCATTGTGACCAAGCGAGCCGTCGACGAGATAAAACGGGAAATGCGATCACGTAGCAGACGAACAACGAGAGACCGGCTTAGGGTGACGGTAGGAGAAATAGTTTACTCTGTGACCATACACCCGGACGGGAGGGTCACAGTCACGAAGAAAGGGGGGGGGGGTGTGAAGTAGGCCCGGCGGGAGCCTCCTACACATATAGACTTAAGATTAGAAACACTTATGAAATGAAATTATAAAGAATTACTACCTAATACTAAATACGTACCATGAACTACGTACGAAACTTTGTTACTTACATACTTATCATTTAGTCATTACTTACATACTTATTATTTAATCATTACTTATTGTTTAATCATTATAAATACTGTTTACCTATCATTGGGTATCACTATATAAGTCACGAGAATTATAATGAAATGAATAGATATAGAGCTGTTGGCAAAATATGTATAAGCTAGTAATATAAACTCGAACGGAGGAGAAGAACAAACGCAAGTACAGCAGTACGTCACAGCACAGCAAGAGAGCCGGGCAGCGAAGCCGGCGACAAAAGAGTGACGATCGGCCGCACGTTCGCGGCACGCGACAAAATTGTCGCGAACCAGAATACAAGAAGCGCGCTGACCTAAAGGGCGAGACCAGCAAGAGAGTTGGAAAGAGGATGCGCAAGAGTAAAGACGCGATCGCGGAAGTTAAACGGCGTGAGAAGTTAGACGAGTAGGATATAGAAGACAAGACGCAAGAAGCGCAAGAGGATATTATAGAAAATAAATGGAAAGTATGGTTTAAGAGAAAGACATGCGCGTTTTGCTTGGGAGTTACTGATGCTGGGCAGAGGGTTAATGCGCTAAAGAAATCGGTGGTCGGCATTTAACAAAGTGACTGCGCGATTTGCGCGGCTGGAGGCGACAGTACAAAGGTTGACCTTGTACGACCCCTAACCGCTGAGGCGCTCGTTTGCTGTACTTGTCTTAAGACACCGGGTCGAACATCACAACGCTTACCTCCATTTCGCGAGCGTCCCTTGATGTTGAATATAAATATCTTGTGACGTGGGCCGTGGACAGACTGAGATCTGTACCCCGGCAAAATAACTACTTTACAATGTAAACAGCTTATCCTTTGATTCACAGATAGTTGCACACACCAAAACCTGGTTAAAACCTGATATATCTGATTATATCGTTTTGCCTGATTAGTATAACCTGTATGTTCTCCCGGGTATTGAGTTTCTAGCGGCCGCTCATTATATATAACTTGTTCATATGTTCCTCCCTATTTTGATAATAACATTAACATATCCCATCTGAATGTTCTGCAACTTGTTTCGTCGTTGTTGACAGATATGGATCAACTTATAGTGGTTGGTGATTTTAATTTGACACATGTTGTATGGTCTGTAAATGACACATCTTCAGCGCAATTACCGGCCACTTCTGATGATTTTATCGATGGCCTTTTAGAGTTAGGCCTATCACAAGTTAACAGGGTGCATAACAGTAGTAATAAAATGTTAGATTTGATATTTGTTTCTGATTCTGATTGTAGTAATGTTAGTAGAGTATCACCTCTAGTGCTTCCTGAAGATACCTACCATCCAAACTTAGAACTTTCCTTTGAACTTCTTAATCTTAGACCAGCATCTAAGAATTCTTTAAAGACACGTTGCTTTCGTAAAACTGACTTTACTAAAATGAATGATTTGCTTCAGCATACTAATTGGTCTCAATTTTATTCCTGTAGTGATATAGAAACTGCCATTGCCATTTTTTACGGGACTTTGAATTCGCATCTGGATATATGTGTTCCCTCACTGTTCCTTTAAGTGAAAATAAACCACCTTGGTTTACGAGGGAACTATCAAAATTAAAAAACGTGAAAACAAGATCCTATAAAAAATTAAAAAAATCTGGAAATACTATAGATTTACCCTCGGATATAATTGCAAAGTCAAATTTTATTTCTCTAAACACTTTTTGTAAAAACAATTATCTCAATAGTTGCAGATCAAACTTTTCCCGTGATCCGAAACATTTTTATAAATTTGTTAACTCTAAACGTAAATCTTCTTGCTTGCCATCCTCGGTTTACCTTGATAATACAAAAGCAAATTCCGATCAGGCAGTGGCCGATCTCTTTGCTGAGTATTTTCAATCGGTATACTCATCGAGTTTATATAGTTTCAATAATTCCTATCCTTTTCAAGTTCAAGCGTCAAACTGCATTTATGTCCCAGATATAACTGAGTGTAGGCGACCTTAACTCAATCAAACCCGGCTTCTTGCCTGGTCCAGATGGAGTGCCAGGTTGTATACTTAGATATTGTGCGGATTCAGTTTGTAAACCCTAACACAAATTATTTAACTTTTCAGTTGACTCAGCTGTGTTTCCTGGTATATGGAAGGAATCTTTTATTATTCCACTCCAAAAAAAGTCCAACGTAAAAAACTATAGGGGTGTATCTAAGTTGTCTGCCATTCCGAAAGTCTTTGAAAAAATTATATGCTCTCAATTGCAGCACTTATGCAGTTCAATTTGATCACCATATCAACACAGTTTTGTTAGGCGAAGATCTACTACCACCAACCTTCTTGAGTTTACCTCTCTTGTTATCAAAGGGTTTCAGGACAAAATGCAAACTGACGTCGTTAACTCAGATTTTAGTAAGGCATTTGATTCTGTTAGTCATTCTTTGTTGCTTCAAAAATGAAATATTATTGGATTTCCAGCAAAACTCCTGTCGTGGCTTTCTGAGTACTTGTGTGGCCGAACACAAAAAGTAGTTTTTAAATCTTCTGTATCCAAATCTATTTTTGTTACCTGTGGTGTTCCTCAGGGGAGTCACCTGGGACCATTGCTATTTAATCTCTTTATTAACGATCTTCCTGCTGTTATTACTAACTCTCGTGTTTATATGTTTGCTGATGATGTAAAGCTATGTTTCACCTATAATGATGATTCTCTATGTAACTTACTACAGTAGGACTTGGGTGCACTGACAGCCTGGTGCCGTTATAACTTACTAAATTTAAATTGTTCAAAATGTAAAATCATATCCTTTTGTCGAGGTACCCCTCATGCTGCTCACTACTTGCTTGATGCTTCACCACTTGTCCGCGTTTTTGAAATTAAAGATTTAGGCATCATTCTTGATAGCAAATTAAAATTTGATTCTCACATATCGTCGATGGTCAATAAGGCCATAAATGTACTTGGCTTCATCAAGCGGTGGTCAAAAGAGTTTAATGATCCTTACACCACTAAATCGCTATACACATCCCTGGTACTTCCCATCCTGGAGTATAGATCTTGTGTGTGGTCCCAGCAGTACGGGATTCACCAGGATATAATTGAATCTGTGCAGAAGAAATTTCTTCTGTTTGCGCTTAGAAGTTTTAACTGGGTTCCTGGGATAGATCACCACTTAGCCTCGATCGGTGCTCGAGCAACTATTTAATTAATGAACCACTTCGTGCTATTTGTTCAGACTTTAACCGGCTTTATTCCCGTAACTCTTTGGAGACCTCAACTCCAGTACTAAAACGATCGATCCTTTCTGCCTTATCTAATCATAACCACTAATCAATAATCTTCCACTGGTCTGATTGGGTTTTTCTGGGTTTTTCCCAATCCACGCAACAAATGTTGGACCAGTTATTTTTATGTTGAATTTCCCAGAGCATTAACGTTAACTTTTTAAATTTTTTATCTTAATTTTAAATTTTATTTCAGATAAAAATGTAATATATATTTTTTAATTAGTTAATCTAATTATGCCTTTAATATATAATTTTTTCAAAGAATTAAAATTAATTGTTTTTTGTCAGCTGCTCATAGCTGACATTAAATAAATAAAAATCCAAACTGTCTGCCATTCCGAAAGTCTTTGAAAAAATTATATACTCTCAATTGCAGCACTTGTGTAGTTTAATTTTATCCCCTTTCCAACACGGTTTTGTTGGGCGAAGATCTACCACCAACGTTCTTCAATTCACCTCGATTGTTATCATAGGATTTCAGACCAAAACGCAAACTTAAGTCGTTTATACAGATTTAAGTAAGGGATTTGATTCTGTTAGTCATTCTTTGTTGCTCGAAAAATTAAATGTTGTAGGATTTTCAGCAAATCTCTTGTCGTGGCTTTCGGAGTACTTGTGTGGCCGAACATAAAAATTGGTTTTTCAAAGATCTGTATCCAAATCTATAATTGTTACCTCCGGTGTTCCTCAGGGGAGACACCTGGGATAATTGCTACTTAATCTTTTCATTAACGATCTTCCTGCTGTTATTACTTACTCTCGTGTTTGTATGTTTTCGGATGATGTGAAGCTATGTTTCACCTACAATGATGCTTCTCTGTGTAACTTACTACAGTAGGACTTGGGTGCACTTTCGGCATGTTCAAAATGTAAAGTCATGTCTTTATGTAGAGGTACCCCTCATACTGCTCACTACTTGCTTGATGCTTCACTAATTGAGCGCGTTTTTGAAATCAATGATTTAGGCATCACTCTTGATAGCAAACTTAAATTTGATTCTCACATATCGTCGATGGTCAATAACGCCATTAATGTCATTGGCTTCAATAAGCATTGGTCAAAAGAGTTTAATGATCCCTACATCCTAAAAACGCTATAAACATCCCTTGTACGTCGCATCCTGTAGTATGGATATTGTGTGTGGTCCCCGCAATACGGGATTCACCTGGATAGAATTGAATCTGTGCAAAGGAAATTTCTTATGATTCCGCTTAGAAATTTGAACAGGGTTTCTGGTATAGACCATGCTTCGTATTCAAGAAGACTTCTTTTAATTAATCTTCCTTTCCTTTTAAGCCCTAGAATTATGCATGGAGTAGTATTTATTTAGGTGTAGTAGAAATGGACTTATGAGTTCTTTTAAATCGAATAAAATTAAACGTTTCTTTAGATCTACTAGATGTTTTGACTATAACAGGCTATGTTCTCGTGTCTCCTTGGAAACCTCAACTTCAGTATTAAAACGATTTATATCCATTTTTTTTACTCGATACCGGAGGTAAAGAGTATATTGGGTTTGCAATGTCCGTCATGGTGTCTGTCCGTCTGTATGAACGCAACTTTTTTCCACACCCTTCAAGCTAGAGACTTAAAACTTTGCAAATGTCTTTATCTATGGCATAGTAAATTAAAGTTTTAATTGGAGTTCTACGATAACTAGGAGGCTGGCGAATAGATAAGCTCGATAACTCAAAATCTAAAGATCCAGCTAATTCGCAAGCCCTTACAGTAAGAACTACCAAATTTGGATAGAAGATAGCTACTAACGATTTCCATCAAAAACTTTGGAGCCACGCAAACCCCTTCCGCCACCAGCCCCCCGCAGTTTTAAACCACAAATGCCTATATCTTCTACAGTTTTTGAGCTAGAGCTACCAAATTCGGTGCAAAGAAAGGTGTTGAAGATCCCCAACCAAATTCATAAAAATTTTGGATGCCACGCCCATCCATACTGCCCTAGCCGCCCCCAACCGCCCCAACGCTTCGCTCAAAACGCTAGTGCGTTTAGTGTTGAGCTAGAGTCACCAAATTTAATGCCAGGATAGGTGATGACAACCCCCAACAAAATTCATAAAAACTTTGGATGCCACTCCAATCCACACTGCTTAAGCCGCCCCCAACCGCCCCACCGCTTCTCTTAGAACGGTAATGCGTGTATCTTCTATAGTGTTTGAGCTAGAGTCATCAAATTTGGTAGTAAGATAACTATTAATAATGCCCAAAAAACTAAAAACAAAAAGGTTTAGAGCCACGCCCCCCATTCCCCAACCCTCTGCATTTTGAAATCACAAACGCCCATATTTTCCACAGCTTTTGAGCTAAAGCCACCAAAATAGGTGCCAAGATTGGTGATGAAGGAACCCAAAAAGTTTGGATGCCACCCTCAACCCATACCAACCCGAGCCCCCTTTCCACCATATTCTACTAACTTTGAGCTAGAGTCACCAATTGACATCATAAATAGATCTGTAACAAAAACTTTGGATGCAAAGCCCCCATACCGCCACAGCCCCCTATTCCACATTAAATAAACTTTAAGCTTGAGTCACCAAATTTGGTAGGAAGAAAGCTTTTTGGTATTCCTTCTCCATCAGACAATCTTTGAGGCAGCGTACACCCCTGCCGTATCTGCATCACAATGTAATCAGGTCTCTTTTTATTGGTTTTATTACTGGTATCGAGTATACCGCCGTCGGTTGCGTCTGACTGCAACGTTTCTACTTGTTTTTTTAATCGTAACCACTAATCACTAATCTACCGCTGGTCTATTTAGGTTTTTCTGTGCTTTTTTCCAATCCATGCAACAAATGTTGGACCACTAATTTTCTTGTTGAAATTCCCAGAGCTTTTAAGTCAACTTGTTAGCTTTGTGCTGTAATTTTATTTCAGATTTACATATAATTTTAAATTTTTTTTTTTTTTGTAATTTAATTATTTTTACGATATTTTAATTTTTGTTTATTTTGATTTCATGTCAAGTGCTCATAGCTGTCAATAAAAAAATAAAAATAAGTAGGCAAAAATGTGCCTGGTCTTAAGAATTTGGGGGATAGTTCAAAGGGGGCTGAGCTGTTGCCACCAGGTTGGTCTCGGGTGGCGGAAAGCGATCGGGAACTTTATGGGGTTAGTAAATGAGGATCCTCGCAAATAAGCAGTTCCGGGCAAACAACGAGCACGGTACAGTTCACCGTATCGACAAGACGCTTGTTGCGCCGTTCTTGAAGCATAGCACCATACACTCCCGTGCCGAAAGTCACCTTGATCGGGTCCCGGATTTAAAACTAGCCCAGTTGCAGTTGGCAATCGCCTATTCTAATAAAGTTGCGAAATCGCAACGATTTTTTAGTCATAGGCAGGGGTGTTGCGAAAAAGCAAAATGGTTTTCAGCTGAAAACATCAAAACATTCATTATGGAATTAGACTTAGACCCAGCCAAATGTGTTGGTCTTGGCTTTGATGGCTGCGCTACAATGGCCGGCAAAACTGGAGGTGTCGAAAAAATTTTAAAAGACACATTTACTAAAAGTTTTTTTATTCATTGCGCCAGTCATCGCCTCAATTTGGTAGTCAATGATCTTAACTCAGTCCCCGAAATCCGGAACACTATTTCTACCATTAAAGATGTCATTAATTTTTTCCAAGAATCACCTATTTGTAGGAAATACGCCCCAGCGTACATTCGTTTTGTGAAACACGTTGGTCGGTGAAGTACCAGAGTATCAGCGATTTTAAGAAATTTTATGGCGAAATAATTACTGGATTGGAAAAGCTGAGTACTGAAGGCAATGCTGGCACAATAAAAGTTGCTTTTCAGCTACACAGTGCTGCTACTAAAAGCGTGTTTATAATTTGTATGTGCATAATTGCAAAATATTATGGTATTCTCCAACCAGTAGTGAATTTAATGCAGGCCAAAAACAACAATATTATTAAATGCAGAGACCACTTGAATCATAAATTAACTGTCATCGAAAAACATAGACATATATGTGAAACAGAATTTACAAACATTTTTAAAGAGTCTGAAGAATTGGCTGAGATTGTTTCAGTCAATATTTGTGCGCCTAGAATTGTTGGAAATCAAACAAGAAGATCAAATCCTCCGTTGACGACGACATCACAATATTTCCGACGTGCTATTTTTTTATCCTATCTAGATTCACTCATTTCATCAATAAAAGAGCGATTTCCAAAAGAAAGCAATGAAGCATTCGATCTGACAGCTCTGAGTCCACCTCATATTAAAACTATTAGTCTGGACAATCTGAAGGCTCATCTTTTCAACGCAAGCTCATTTTATAATTTAGAAGCGATTGAAAACGAGGTTGAACTTTGGCACAGTTATTGGAATGAGCAACAAAATAAAGACAACGACTTAATGTTTGCCTATAGCAAAACAGATTTTTATCCAAAAATCAGGGAAGCATTAGAAATTTTAATGGCAATGCCTTGTACAACCGCAACCGTAGAACGATCTTTTAGTACTCTGAGAAGAGTGAAGACTTGGCTGAGATCTACAATGGGAGAAAATCGCTTAAATGGTAATAATATATACAAAAATAGAAACTTTAAACTTATTTCATATTTTATAGGATTGTGTATGTTAAGCGCCCATAGAGCCTTAGTGAGAGAAAAACAGATCGAGCTGGAGGAAGATATTTTGCAGGACTTTGCATCGAACCCTAGAAAATTATTATTACTATAAATATATGAAATTTGTTATTTAAAGTTTTTTTTTGCCTGCCACCCCCCTACCTTCAGGTCTGGCGACGCCCTTGCTCTAATGTATATAAGTATTTTTGTAAATGTTCGTGATTGGTACATACATATGTATGAACATTAATGTATGTAAAATGTAAGCGTTGCCGCTCGCTGTTGACCTTGAACAGTTGTTTTCAAAAATATGCCTTTACTTACTGTGGTTACCTACTTTTTTTGTAGGTACCTGAGTGTCATAAAAACCTTTTTCTTAATTTTGTATAATATTACATATGCATTTGAATGTGTGTATTACAGCTCTTATATATGAAGACATATATATGTGCATCTGTTTTTTATAAATGCATAATTTTGTTAACAGTCTGTTATAAGGTTATGACAAAAACCATAAATATGTATTAGTAAGATACTCTTCAAAAGATTTCAACTTTCAACGAAAACACTGATTCGAAATCAGAAAATGTAGTCATCAAAGAGAAGTTGATGAATGGTGATTACGTACTTTCGCAAAAAAGAGGACGGAGCAAAGAGTGGGACACTTTTGCAAAAATCGAGTGCAAAAACGGACAGGAGTTGGATGGCATAGTTGTTTGCAAAATGTGTTCCAATATTTATAAGTTTAACTAGACCACATCAAACCTTGTAAAGCATAGATGCTACATGATGTATTATCGCAAAAAAATCTTTGTCCTCAAGTTGAAGTTGATTCTGACACAAAAAAAAGGGAACACAAATTGTTACTGAGTGGATCATACAAAATGGACGATCGTTCAATATTATCAATGACTCAGGCTTAAAAAAACTAGCTCAGTTCCTAATTACAGTTGGTGCAAATTTTGGCGAAAACATAAATATAGATCATTTGTTGCCTCATCCAACTACGGTGTCACGAAACATTTCGCAACTATATGCTTTTCACTTTGATGATGTAAAGAAGGATGTACAGAGGGTTAAAAATATTGGATGCAGCCTTACCTCTGATATATGGACAGACAACTGTTTTCGAACATCGAACTTATCATTAACTATACAATACATAACAAACGGAGCAATGATAAATCGTTTACTGGCAGTCAAATCAATGAAGGGAGTTTCATGTACTGGTAAATATAAAAATCTGATTAGTGATGGGCAACATTGAACTTAAATATTTTTCAGGAGACAAGATCAAGACGAAAATAACTAAAATTCTGAGTGAGTTTAGCTGTGATCTTGAAACTGACAGCCCCATTATGGTGACCGACCGAGGATCCAACATGAAATCAGCTTTCAGGGATTTCAAACATATTCATTGCGTCGATCATCTGTTGCACAATATAATAGAAAGCGCAGTAAAAGGTGTCCCCGAGTTGCTGGACATGGTAAACCAGTGCAGTAAATTAGTTAAATATTTTAAAAAATCCGGCCTAAATGCAACCTTGCCAGTTACTTTCAAAAGCTACTGCCCCACTCGGTGGAATACAGTCTTTAATTTATTAAGTTCTATTAAAGCTAATTGGATAGATATTTCTAACATATTACAAGCAAAAAATGAAATTACAAGAATGCAGGATATTCACTTAAGTAATTTATCATCAATTTTAAGCCTACTTGAACCTTTTAATTCTTGTTCAAAGACACTGGAAGGCAGTACTTATTCGACTTTACATTTAGTCATACCACATATTAACCATTTAAAAAAAGGATGCAAAATAGGTAATAATGATGTAGAAGTGGTAAAAAAATGTAAAGGTATGTTGTCCGATCTATTACAAACGGTCGTAGTGAATAATTTATCCGTAATTCATAGTATCGCTCTATTTTTATTTCCTCCAACAAATAAACTATCCTAGTTTGATGAGGCAGAAAAAAAACAAACAGTTGATAAGTATCGTGAAGTTATGAGACAGTTTTTAAATACTACTACTAGTAATGCAAACGTATCAGTCAGTAAGACTATAAATACAATTTTTGATGACTATATTTAACCTTGCCAAAACGATTCCTTTGACCAAATGACATAAATCCAATGGTGGGACAGCAATAAGGTACAATTTCCAATATTGTATAAAACAAGCTGCAAAATTTTATCAGCTCCGGCAAGCAGCGCGCCATCGGAAAGGGCATTTTCAGTCGCAAAAAATTTAATAACTGTCAAACGCTGTAAAATTGCACAACAAGATGATAAGGTGAACAAAATTATGTTTTTGCACTGTAACATAGATAATATTGATAACTATTTGTTAGTAGATTAGATTTTAAAATATAGTAAATAAAAAGTATGTATAAACATCAAGTGAACTCATGAAGATTTTATTAACATTTTTCAATAAAAGTAAATTTCTTTTATATTTTTATTTTAACTATTTGAAAATATTTTTCTATTTTATTACATGAATAAATATTAAAAAAACAAAACTATGTTTTATTTTTGCAATTTTACTATTAATACATTTGTTTTGTATTAGACCTCAGTAGCTAGCGACAGTAAATATAAAAAGTGTGTGTATGTATTGCATACTTTGGGAACGCTGTACAAGCGCTGCAGACTACTATACACCAGAAAATAGTAGTTTACACTAGTACATAATAGTGTACAGCGTCTACACAGCGAGTACACACAGTATAGCATACGATTTTATGTGTGCACGCGAACGTTGGAATAGAAACATTGCTGTTCCTATTTCAATGAATGCTTAAAAATTGGCATTCACTAAGCCGTGTACCAAAAAACGTGCATATAGTTTCAGCTCGAATGTTTCATTTGCCGTTTTGATTCCATTAATGCAGATGTCTAGTGCACAAGCACACATACACACAAGGCATAACTGACCTCGTACAAGTTTTGCACTCAGCTAAAGCCGTTTTGCAGCAGGCACAGCAAATATGTTTGATTTGTATTATGGTTCTTAGATATGAATGCTTGCCTGCCTTACGTGTTCTGTGACCTTTTGATACCTGTCACACACCACAAAACACTTGCACTAGCAACTGATATGCACCTTGACCACCAAGTTTCTTGAGCTTAATGTGAGAAGGCTAATCAATTGTATAATATGTACTGCATTTATTATTGTCCTCATTTATAATGGTCGAAGCAGGTCAATGAAAGACAATGCCAGTGTTAAGCATGCAATCAAATCATGTATACACAAAGGGACACACACACAACCTTATGCGCGCTTGTCCAAACAAAATAACAAAAATCATTTCACAGCCCAAGTCGACCAAAACTGCAGAAAACACATCAAACGCACATTTTCATGGATATATACAAATATATGTATATACGCAATAGTGCTTTGCTGCACTACGGCAAGCGTCAAAAGCAAAAGGCAAGCAGATATGTATGTATAGAAAACATAAGTACATAATGAAATATTCGGGCGAACAGCAAAATGACAGCAGTGCAAAACACGAACAAACCATGGCTGCTTTGTATATTGTAAACTTAGAAGCACTAGTCAAAATAATAACAGCCAATTGTCGTTAGCAGAACCCGAATTTTCTACTCGTTGCGTTGTCCGCTAAGAGCATGCTAACATCAACTTTTCTTTCAGCCCGTCTTTCTGTTAATTAGTTTATGATCTCATCATTCGATACTGCATTTAATTTCAAAGCAATGCTAGATTAGACTTTACTTACGCTGATAGGACCCTGGTTCATGTGATCCAACAGGAACTTAACTCTATCAGACAGGTGAATTACCTCCGCTCGAATACTACGACGAGGTCGATCGGAAGCTAACTTTATTTACCAATAAAACTATAATGACTCATGGCGCGGCAGAGGCAGCGGTTCTCAATGAAAAATTCAGGAAAGACGCACTTCACTCGTTTATTTCTGGTTTAAAGAGAGCACTTAGGTGGGCTGTTTGCCAGCACAACCTAAAGATTTGCCTTCAGCCCTTGCTTTAGCACAATATGCAGAACAAAGTTATGAAAGAAGTGTCCAAGCACTATGCGAAAAAAGCTCAAAAGCAAACTAAACCAAAGCCCAATAATTAGCGTCAAACTAACGAGTAGGAAACCGACCCTAGCTCTCTGGGGAGAAACCCTCATTTCCAAAAAATCCAAATCCACAACCAGACAGCCAACCCAAACACAAAATAGGGCCCAATATTATGGCAATCAATCCCATGGTCAACATGCTATGAAGCACGGGCAGAGGCAGAAACAAGTAAGAAGGCTCTAGTCGGGATAGCCCGACCAGAAGATACCCTGAACCCAGTTGCAGGCCTTGCGTCCTAAAAGTATGCTTCAAATAATGATCACTTTAAACAAAACCCATAACTGACTTAACTTTACGATATCTCTAGTGTTTCTTAACCGATTTGGACGAAATTTTGAGAAAAGTTCTATCGTTACCCATTACACAAACCCGCATTTTTACATTTTCCAAACTCGATATTTTTTTCTTATCGATTCCATGTGTATATCGAAAACCAGAGTAGTTATCGATAATTTGAAGCAAACTTGTTCTGCTCATGGTATAGGAGAACTTATATTCCAAATCTGAAGTCTCTAGCTCTTGTAGTCTCTGAGATCTACGCGTTCATACAGACGGACAGACGGACATGGCCAAATCGACTCGGCTATTGATACTGATCAAGAATATATATACTTTATGGGGTCGGAGATGCTTCCTTCTGCCTGTTACATACTTTTGCACAAAACCATTATACCCTGATTTACCCATTTTATGGGTTCAGGGTATAAAAAGAGTCCAAAGCCGTTTTCACTAGCCAACAATTATGCCATCGCAACTACCATACTGTTATGCAAAATTGCTCACAAATTCAGTAGTTCAGTAGTGCATTTATCGGTTACCGCCGACACAGAAAAAGGAAAAATATCAGATATTACTAATACTTATATCTTCGCAAGCAAGCCCAGCAAGAAATATATGTATCGAACACTTGCATACAAATACATACTTACAAATATTTACCGTTCTTGGTTGTCGTACGACAGACGACCAGCGCATACATACTGAAGCGAAGGCAAAACAAGGCAAAACCAAGAGAAATTCCCAGCTCGAATACTTGAAAAAGAGATTTTCTTGCCAATTGCAATATCTTGCAAATCCATTATCTTTGGCCATAGTGAAATCTGCTCATTTTATTATTTGTACAACCACACCCAGTCTAATATAAAAACTGTGCAATTGCTAACAAGAGATTTTAAAGCTTTCGCGTCTCAGGGTGCCGGATTTTCTTAGGCTATTTTTGAAGAGTTCAAAAATATGTAAAACATTAATTAAATATTTATAATAATTTAAATTCATTAACGAATTGCAGTTGTTTTTTAACTGCGGGAGGGGGGAGGAAATCGTGGGCGTAGCGCCAAAAATTTGGATGATTTTTTGGGGGTTGTTAGTAGCAATCGTTTTACCAAGTTTTGTAGTTCTAGCTGTAAGGCCGTGAGAAATAGGTCAATATATCGAATTTGAGGTATTGAATTTATCGATTTGCCAGCCCCCCAGTTATTGTAGAACCCCAATCATGACACTTTAATTTACTATGCCATAGATAAAGACATTTGCAAATTTTCGAGTCTCTAGCTTAACGTTTAAATACATAAATTCTTCCGTGCGAGGGGTGTACATGAACAAACTTAGTTTGAGCGTCAGTCCAAACAAAAATAATATCACCATAAAATATTTTCATTCCCAATTTTATAAATTCAGGAAATTTACGTGCAAGTTTTTGAAACTATGTTTTATTGTTTTTGTTGCAAATTAAATTATGGTTTTGCACCCAAACAATTGATATGTCCGCAAAAAAATTCGTATAAACTATCGGAAAATATGTATGTATGTATGTATACAAACTATCTTTACGGTGGCAGCCCGGATTTTGCATTTTATGAACAGCAACATAATTATTTTATTAAATAAATTTAAAACATGATTAATGAATTACATATCTTACTTTTCTTTTCAAAAACCGATCATATCCATCATAAAACAAGTAAGAAGGCTCTAGTCGGGATAGCCCGACGAGAAGATACCCTGAACCCAGTTGAAGTCCTTCCATCCTAAAAGTATGCTTCAAATAATGATCACTTTAAACAAAACTCACAGCTGACCTAACTTTACGATATCTCTGGTGTTTCTTAACCGATTTGGACGAAATTTTGATAAAAATTCTATCGTTACCCATTGCACCAACCCTCATTTTTATATTTTCCAAATTCGATAGTTTTTTGTTATCGATTCCATGTGTATATCGAAAACCAGAGTAGTTATCGATAATTTGAAGCAAACTTGTTCTGCTCATGGTAAAGGAGAACTTATATTCAAAATCTGAAGTCTCTAGCTCTTATAGTCTCTGAGATCTACGCGTTCATACAGACGGACAGACGGACAGACGGACAGACAGACAGACGGACAGACGGACAGACGGACGGACAGACGGACATGGCCATATCGACTCGGCTATTGATTCTGATCAAGAATATATATACTTTATGGGGTCGGAGATGCTTCCTTCTGCCTGTTACATACTTTTGCACAAAACCATTATACCCTGATTTACCCATTTTATGGGTTCAGGGTATAACAAGAAAAACTATTTTTGATTTAATTATGCAGAAATGTAGATATAACAAATTATATCATATTAATATTTCAAGTCAATGTTTGTATTATTTATATCAGAGATGCAAACCAGTGTCTCAATTAATACATGAAACACATTTCAAAACTTTGATGCAGTTTTTTGGGAGTCATTAAAAGTTATCTTCCTACCAAATTTGGTAACTCTAGCTTAAACACTATGAAAGATACACTCATTCCTGTTTTTAGCGAAGCGCTGGGGCGGTTTGGGGCGGTTTGGGCAGTGTGGATTGGAGTGGCATCCAAAGTTTTTATGAATTTTGTTGGGGGTTCTCATCACCTATCCTGGCACTAAATTTGGTGGCTCTAGCTCAAAAACTCAAGAAGATATAAGCATTTCTGTTCTTAAACCACGGGGGAGCTGGCGGCGGAATGGGTAGGCAGTGCGCCACAATTTTCGCTGCAATATTTTGGGGATTGATAATAACTATCTTCTCCGCAATTTTAATAGTTCTAGCTATAAGGGCGTGCGCAATAGGAGGATTTATCCATTTTTGAGCTATCGCATGTATCGATTTGCCAGCCCCCTAGTTATCGTAGAACTCCCATCTTGACACTTTAATTTACTATGCCATAGATAAAAAATTTTGCAACATGCAAGCATACGGATGGACAGACGGACGGACAGACAGACAAACACCACGACGGACAGACACCATGACGGACATTGCACAAACCCAATATACGCTTTACTTTCGGTATCGAGTATAAAAATGCTAAGATCTTCCTCAGCTTACCACCTAGTCTACAAAAATATGTTGGGAACATGGCTGGTGAGCTCCATCAAAGATTTGCATTAACAAATTCTTGAAAGCCACATGCCTTCCTTCGCAATCATTCTATTTACCACATGTTTTAACACTGGTATTAGAATATTTCACACTCGGTTGCGTCCGACTGCAACTTTTCCAAATGTTTTTAAATGCCTACCTTAACAATCAATCTATTACCAACATGTTTAACACTGGTTTCAGACAATTTCACAGTCGGTTGCGGCTGACAGCAACTTTTGTAAATGTTTTTGAATAATATAATCCTGAGTTGTTTTACATTTAAACTCACAAAAGCTAAACGTAGTGTAAAAGACATCCCAATTTAATAAAATAGTTAAAAGAAGTTTATATTGAAAAAAGACGTTGCCTAGAACTCATGTCACTCTTCTATTGGCAGTTAATTCGAAATGTCATTAAGCCGAGTGGGAGTTCATTTTGTTCTTCAATTACCAGCAACATTAAGGGTGGGTACAAGTATCTTCAATATAGAGAAGGCCTTACGGCTCCCCGCTCATTTTGAGTAACGATCAACAAAGTACTTTCCTACTTTCATCATCTTTAAGATCGTGTCGTGTCCCTACATATAAAAACTATAATATTTATAAACGCGTTTGATGGCATAATTTTAAGGAAAGTTCAAGATTTTTAAAAAATATACTTGATGAAACCCACGAGTGATGTTTGGCGATAAGCAAGAAGGCATACAAACAAAAAGAACACAAGAAGAATATACACACGCTAATATGCACGCAAAACTCGGGAGCACATTAAACACACAAGCTACTGCGCTCTACAAAATCGCCAGGCTGCGAACGCATACAAATAATATGGCTGGGTTGGCTTTGCTACAGAAGATCATGTCTTAGCGCAGTCAGAAAGCAGAATGACTTGCAAATAACTCACGACTCACAATTTCAACAAAAATAGCCTACGATATTCCTATCGGAGAACGTCCACTCCTCGGAATAAGTTCCCAACACTTAGTTGGATTCTTGCTGAATGGCGACTCTATTAGTATAAATTCTTATTGATACAGCCTAGTGGAATCGGGGTATTACTCAGTATTTTAAGCCGAGGCATCAACTTGATTGCTTAAAACATGCGCATGTAAAGTTTCCTTAAAACAATTGATTACCTTTTCCATTTCCAACGAAATACACAGATAATATAATAATAATATAATATAATATTATATAATAAATATGTATATAAACTTTGTTATAATAATCGATTCCGAATGTAAAGAGTATAGTGGGTTTATGCAATGTCCGTCATGATGCCAAAGTAAGTTAAAGTGTCAAGATTGGAGTTCTACGATAACTGGGCGGTTAACAAATCGATAAATTCGATAGCTGGAAATCGATATATTGACCTATTTCACACGCCCTTACAGCTGGAACTACAGTTCCTCCACAGTTTTTGAGCTTAAGCCACCAAATTTGGTGCCAAGATAGGTGATGACGACCCCCAAATTATAAAAACTTTGGATGCCAAGGCCATCCATATTGCCCTAGCCACCCCTAACCGCACCAACACTTCGCTTAAGACGGGAATGCGTGTATCTTTCATAGTGTTTGAGCTAGAGACACCAAATTTGGTAGGAAGATAACTGGTTACGACCATAAAAACTGCACCAAAGTTTTAAAGCCACTTCCTCCAAAATTTGAGGACCCTAGCTGAAAAATAAGAAAGATACACACAATCCCCTTTTTAAATAGGCGGTGGGCGTGTACAACAACTTTTTGATGCAGTTTGTTGCGGGACGCCAGCAGCAATAATTTTACCAAATTTGCTAACCCTAGCTGTAAGGATGTAGGAAATATGTGGATTTATCGATTTTCAGTTAACGAAATAATATAAGTTTTGACACTTTATCTGTCCCGCCTAAAAACACAGATATTGAACAAATTCTCATTCATACAGACGGAAAGACGGACATTGCACAAAACCCATATGCTCATTACCTTCGGCATCGCGTATAAAAATAAGTCGTGTGTCTTTTTTGTAAATATTCGCAATATTCGTAGCCGAACGCTATTCGTTCATGTTTGGCCCTAACCGATGGGCTTCTTAAATGTGCTGTTTGTAAAACGTAAGTCTCGGACTTTTTAAATAAATAAATTTTGTGACTCTAGCTCAAAGACTGTGGGAGATATGGACATTTCTGACTTAACCCTCTAACCCGCAAGCGTGCCTCAGGGCATGCTTTGAAGAAATTCACCGTTATGCCAATATACCGTTGTTTTTGTAGAACTGAAAACGCAGAACAATTAATAACAAAACATATGATCTTTTTATAGAAGGTTATCACTTGTTTCAACTCTTTGTTTAGTCGCTGTGCTGGTTTATGTGCGAGAACTTTAATTTTTAGTGCGAATATTTTTATGAAATAAATTATGATTTTTAAATATAAGTTTTAAAAGTTTCTTACAACGAATTGAACTAAATATTTTTTTTTTTAATAAGTAAAGGCCTTTTTATTTGAGATCAACATTCACCAAGTAAATTATACGTAAGAATTGGGTTTTACAAGCAAAAAAGTGAACAGTGCCTAAAGGCACTGTTGGCGGTTGCGGTGTAAACTTATCCCCAATACTAATTTAACGTTTTTACATGCTTTTATATAACTTGATAAGTCTGCTTGCTTTCAAATGATATTTTGGTCACGGTAAATTTTTCTTTGGCTTAAAATTCACAACTGGTTTTAGAATTCTGAGCATTGATATGTGGGTTTTGCATGGACTATGGCAAAAATCTATTATATCTATTATATTATATAACATATGTATGCAAGATCATGTCCTCAAAATTGAATCCAAATAAACCAATCAGGTTATCAGCTTTGAGTGATGAACAGCTGGAAGAATTAATGGATTCTGTTGACGAAGAACTAGATTTCAGCAGTGATGATCAATGCATTTCAGAATGCATTGAAAATATGGATAAATCAATATTTATGTCCCAGGCAATTAACATGGCGCTCAATGTTAGTGAGTTTGAGGCACTACCAGGATCTTCACCATTAGTTAGACCCGTAGTAAGCAATAATGTTGATGAACGATGAGCCAGTTGAAGAAACTGCAACAGAACCTACTTCGGTATCAAACGATTCAGCTGCAATCATATCTCGCAAAAAACCATCTAAAAGACCTCGATCTCCTTTACCACTGATGGAAGCTACTGGTCCGTCAAATGTTCCTTCTGCTGTACGGTTCAGCGGTGCTGATACTGCATCAATAAAGAAAGATGCAAAAGAATTTTCCAGTATAATATGGCGTAAAAAATCATTGAGATTCCATGTAAATGATGTAGCATTTCCGGGAGATTCATCGTTGACATCAGAAATTAAAGATTTACAAACACCGATGCAAATTTTTATATATTTTTGGACAAGCGATGTTATAGGCACAATCGTTGCCGAAACAAATGAAGTAGCATAAATAATCCACTCAAATTAACTAACGATGAATTGTATCATTATATTAGAATTTTTCTTTATATGTCACTTTACCGGTACCCGAATATCGAAAGTTACTGGAGTAAAAACGCGTTTACCCCTATTCAAGAAACAATGACTAGGAAAAGATTCGAAGCTATAAATAAATTCCTTACATTCCGAAATGAAAATGAGCGCGTGAAGAAGGGTCAACTCGGCTACGATTCGCTATTTCGTATACGAAATATGGCCAACGAACTCAACAAAAGATTCGACTCCGTGCCAAAAACAGCTCGTTTGTGCGTTGACGAGCAGATGTGCAGTACTAAAATGCAACATCACCTTAGACAGTACATGCCCAATAAACCTCATAAGTGGGGAATAAAATTATTCGTGCTATGCGATTCATTTGGTTTTGCTTACAAGTTTGAAATATACAATGGTGCTGGTGATAACATAATTCTTCCTGGAACACCGGATCTTGGTGCAACAGCAAACGTTGTTGTGCGTTTATCACAAACAGTTAACAACTTTTTACACCACATTGTCTATTTCGACAATTTTTATACGTCAATTCCATTATTAACTTATCTGCGTGCAAGAGGAATTTACAGTTTAGGCACTGTCCGAGCAAACAGAATACCAAATTGTAAGCTTCCTTTGGATAATGCGATCAAACACCAAAAACGAGGCTTTTCAGCAGAGTTCCAGGGATCTGCTTTTGGCATTGATATAAGCAACGTCTTGTGGAAGGATACTAAGTGGGTGCGGTTGGTTTCAACATACGTTGGCGTTGAACCATTTGCAAGATCATCTTCACTTGATTTACCCAAAGCAAAGGCGCCACGTTATGACCGAAAAACCAAACAATATATTGAAGTTGATTGTCCGCAAATAATTCGCGAGTACAATAGCCATATGGGTGGCGTAGACCTTATGGATGGTCTTATGGGTCGGTATCATATTCGAACAAAAACCCGAGATGCGATTAATTAATAAAGGATTATTAAATTTTATACCTGCTATAGCTTTATGATGATTTTTATTAAGATCTGCTAATATAGCTGCTCCTGCTACTTTAAATTTGTTAGGTGAAATTTCTTTATTAAATAGAATTGTTTTCGTTTGTTTTACTATTTCATTGATATGGCCGCCATCAACTCCTACATTTTGTATCGTCGTATACACGCAGAAAAAATAACGGTTATAGCAGTTGCCTGAATTTCGGGAAGAAATAGCTGCTGGTCTTGTGGCATATAAAATGAAACGTGTCGCAGGTCGTCCAAGCAGTCATGCAAACAGTCCCTCACACAGTTTTGCAAGGGATCCACAACCGAGTGTTTCTAAAGTGGGTCAAAGAGCGAAACATCCAGTTGATGACGTTCGATATGACAATATTGGCCACTTTCCAACGTGGCTATCAAAAGAAGGTGGTAAAAAGTGGTGCAAATTATACAAAAAGTCTCAAACGCAATGTGTTTGCTCAAAATGCAATATCCATTTGTGCTGCTCTTACGCCAAGAATTGTTTTTCGGACTATCACCAACATTAAAATTCTCATAAACATTATTTTTCAGTTCATAATGAAATAAAATAAAATATAAATAAAACCGACACAATTAAATTTTTTTAGGGCTTAACCGTCAACAGTGCCTCGAGGCACTGTTTACCTGGCTGCTATACCAAATGAGCGAATCTCTTGCAAACAAAAGTTTTGTGTTTATTTAACTTATTAAAGTAAAAAAAAAATTATTTCAGGGCAAGAAACACATTTTTACAGTTTGGGGGGTTAGAGGGTTAAAATGCTTTGGGTTGGAGTGGGCGTGGCAATAAATTTTCCAGTAGAGACTAAAGCGAATGTTTGTTTGATCGAATTTTTGGCACGCATGCTGTGCTTGGGAGAAACGTTCCATTGAAATGGGATTTTGTGCTGTTGCTGTCGAACTAGTTTGATGTGACCAGAATTAAAACATAAATTTTTAAGTTTCTCCGCATATCGACGGATTTGCGGTCACTATTAAGGGGTTTGGGTAGAAGGGATGTTAAGCATCTTGGAGGAAGGTACTCTGAGTTTGTGTGCGAGGCTTTGATAAGAGCTAGGTCTTTGGGATTTCATCAAAAATCTTGCGTAGCCAGTTTGTAAACGTCTTCCTCGAGTGTTGCGGTTGGGTGATATTTAAATCATAGTTTAGAAAGCAAAAAAAGCAGCCCCGTTGCGATTCAACTATGAATCTGGCGAATAATATGTTATAACACATTTCGGAACCTAAAGTAATAAAAATTGTTATACATTTTTAAGAATCTTAGGCATTTATGCTGTTTAGTTCAAATGGTCTAATGTCATTGTATCATAGAAGTTTGTTTGTTGTTGATATAAGTTAAACTAAACTATAAACTATGCATATCGCAAACGAGAAATGTTGTCGGTAATTTGATGTAACCTAAAAGTTTAAAATCAACATCGAAGGTCTCTAGCCCCTATGTTCTCTGAGATCTAGGCGGTCATATTATATATGGTTAGATAGACGGACATAGCTATATTGACTCGGCTGTTGTTCCTAATATTTAATGATATTTTATGAATATATATGAATTTAAGGGAATGAAAATGAAAATAACAAGCCTGTTCACTAAAACAGCGCCGAATATTTTAAAAGGAAGAATCACGAAACTCTACCTCAATTGTTAAATCCTCTGAACGTTTTACGTGAGTGTTTTCTTTTTTGTATTGCTATTCATCGCAATGGCATTTAGCAAATAAGGTCCCGTGCTATCTTTTTTTAAGCCCCCTTCACACGGTCGGTTTTTCTGTAGCTTTTTTTTAACAACATTTTTAGGTCCGGTCAAAAAACGACGCAAAAATGTGAGAAATAGAACGTGTTCTATTTCTGCTCTTTTTTGAGTCGGCTAAATTTGTTTAAGTAAAAAATGCGTTTTTAGTATTTTTTAGTAATTGTTGGCAAAAAATAAAATATATAAATATTTTTAGCTTGAGCTAACGCGGATAAATTACAAACAAACTCTAAAATGTTTTCGCCTCTATTCATATTAATCTTGTTTATTTATATGTTTATGCTAAATTGAGTAGAAAAGTGTGACCAGATTGTGTAAACACAAAAAGTGATGGGATTTTCAATTTAACCAATGCGAATAATGTGAATGCCAACATTTTTGTTCGGTTAAAAAAAAGCAACAGAAAAACAGATTGTGTGAAGGGGGCTTTACTATATTTTGGGTTAAAATAAGTTTAAAAAAGAGTCCAAAGCCGTTTTCACTAGCCAACAATTATGCCATCGCAACTACCATACTGTTATGCAAAATTACAGTTAACACTATAGTTTACTATGCCATAGATAGAGACATTTGCAAAGTTTCAAGTGTCTAACTTGAAGGGTGTGGAAAAAAGTTGCGAACATACGCACGGAAAGACAGACAGATGGACGGACGGACAGTCGGACGGACCGACAGACGGACAGACATCATGACGGATATTGCAAAAACCCAATATACTCTTTACCTTCTGTATATCTTCTACAGTTTTTGAGCTAGAGCTACCAAATTTAGTGCCAAGATAGGTGATGGCAACCCCCGAAAAAATGCATAAGAACTTTGGATGCCACGGCCATCCATATGGCCTAGCCACCCCCAGCCGCCCCAAATCTTCGCTTTAGACGGGAATGCGTGTATCTTTCATAGTGTTTGAGCTAGAGAAACCAAATTTGGCAGGAAGACTGCACCAAAGTTTTGGAGCCAGAAACCACCCACCCGCCACCATTTCCCAACAACTTGCGTTTTGAAATCAAAAACGCCTATATCTTCCACAGCTTTTAAGCTACAGCCACCAAGATTGGTGATAAAGAACCCCAAAAGATTGGCTGCCGCCCCCCCACCCATACCGCCCCGAGCCACCCTTCAACCATATTCTACCAACTTTGAGCTAGAGTCACCAAATTTGCAAGGAATATAGCTTTTTGGCATCCCCATCTGCATCAGACAATCTTTGTGGAAGTGTACACCCCTGCCGTATTCGCACACCATTGCAATCAGGTCTCTTTTAATCTGTTTTTTTAATGGTATCGAGTATACCGCAGTCGGTTGCGTCCAACTGCAACGTTTTTACTTTTATTTTTTTTTTTTTTTAAGTGCTAAAAATTACCAAAAGAAATAGTAGCATAACTATTGCAATCTTCGTAAAAATCATTAGGGGTTTTCACACGCGACGTTGTTATTCGTTAAATTTGTTAAAGGTTGCCAACTGTGAAGACTCGTTTTTTACGTCAGCTGTTAATCGTTAAAATACCTACTTTCAATCAATTATTTGCAACACAACTGACAAAACACAAAGCAAAAAACAGCTGATTAGTGTTTTACCGAATAACAAGTAATTTGTCGGGGCTGCCAGCTCGTTAAAGTGTTATTCGTTAAGCCGGCAAATTGTTAAATTTACAAAAACAAAATACATGTAGAACTTTAACGAATAACGAATAACGAATAACAACGTTGCGTGTGAAAACCCCTAATCTGTTTACCAAATCTTTCTCTAAAAAAGTATATGTTTATTATATTTTACAACTTGTTACTGTTATTTCGATCTCTGATTAGAAACTAGGGCTACATTTAATGGTTATTGATCGAAAAATGCACTGTAAAGATGAAATAGGTCGAAATCATCAAACAAAATCTATATTTTTGAAAATCTCTCAGATAAAATGGTTGATTCATTATGTTTTCTATAAAAATAATACTAAACACCAAAAACTATTAACAAAGGGCAAATACAAGAAAAAAATAATGTGTTATGAATCAAAAAAACTTTGCTTATACCCCAGAAAACATTATATTAAAGCCGGAAGCCTTTTTGAGAAGCAATCTTTTATAGTTCTACACGTTAAATCAATCACTTAAAAACTCAAAAAGTTAGAAAAAATTTATCCTAATTGGTCAAACTATTCATGGTGAAATATTTAAGTCGTTTGTGATTAAGGTCAGTATGATTGGTGACTCTAGCTTAAAGTAAGTAGAATATGTTGGAAGGGTGGGCGGTGGCGGTATGGGAGGTGGGACTCCAAAACTTTTTGAGGGTCGTTACCAGTTATTTTCCTACCAAATTGGGTGATTCTAGCTCAAACACTATGAAAGATACACGCATTACCGTTTTTAGCGAAGCGTTGGGGTGGTTTGGGGCGGCTAAGGCAGTACGGATTGGCTTGGTATCCAAAAATCTTATGAATTTGGTTTAGGGTCATCAACACATATTGTGGCTTAAGAATTTGGTATCTCTAGCTCAAAAACTGTAGAAGATATAGGCATTTTTGGTTTTAAAATGCGGGGAGGCTGGGGGCGGAATGATTGGGCGTAGCTCCAAAATTTTTGATGCAGTTTTTTTGGGGGTTGTTAGAAGCTATCTTCTTCCCGAATTTGGTAGTTCTTGCTGTAAGGGCTTGCGTAATATAATATAAAATATGGATTATTCAATTTTAATTATCGAGTTTATCGATTTGCCAGCCCCTTAGTTATCGTAGAACTCCAATCTTGACACGTTTATTAGGCCCCCTTCAAACGGTCGGTTTTTCTGTAGCTTTTTTTTAAAAAAAGCCTGCGCTCTTGTGTGAACACACAAAAATTTTTAGGTCCGGTCAAAAACCGACGAAAAATGAGAAAAATAGAACGTAAACGATTTCTGCTCTTTTTTGAGTCGGCTAAATTTGTTTAAGTAAAAAAGGCGTTTTTGGTATTTTCTAGTAATTGTTGGCAAAAAATAAATTAAATTTAATAAATAAATATTCTTAGCTTGAGCTAACGCGGATAAAATACAAACAACCTCTAATATGTTTTCGGCTGTATCCATATTAATCTTGTTTATTTATATGTTTGTGCTGAATTAAGTAGAAAAGTGTGACCAGATTTGGTAAACACAAAAAGTGATGGGATTTTCAATTTAACCAATACGAATAATGTGAATGCCAACATTTTTGTTCGGTTAAAAAAAGCTACAGATAAACCGATCGTGTGAAGGGGGCTTTAACGATTTCGACATGGTCTTCTAAGCTCATTAGATAAAACTGTATGCTTTCTTGTTGAAGCAAACGCCAAGCGACCCAGACAAACAGAACAAAAGCAAGTGAAAGCGTTGCATTCGGACGCAATCGATTGCGGTATACGCGATACCATTAATAAAACAGATTAAAAGAGACCTGGCTGAAGAGGGATGCGGATTCGGCCGGAGGGTACGCTGCCTGAAAGATTGTCTGATGCAGATGGAGATGCAAAAAAGCTATCTTCCTTCCAAATTTGATCACTCTAAATAAAAGGCTGTAAAAGTTTTGGTAAGGGGGGCTGGCATCCAAACTTTTTTAAGCAGATCTTTGGGGGTCGTCAATTGCTTTTTTCCTACCAAATTGGGTGACTCTAGCTGAAAGTTATTAAGATGTTGTGGAAGAGGGGCTGGGAGCGGTATGGGTGGGGTGGCATTTAAAATTGTTGACTTTATACATTTCTGATCTTGGCACCAAATTTGGCGTTTCTGATTTTAAGCTGCGGGGGGTTGGGGCAAAATTAGTGGCTCCAAAAATTTTTGATGCAATTTTTTGAGGGTTGTTTGTAGCTATCTTCTCACCAAATTTCGTAGTTCTAGCTGTAAGGGCGTGCAAAATGGATGGATGTATCGAATTTGAGCTATCGATAATTTAGATTTGCCAGCCCCCCGGTTATCGTAGAAGCCCAACTCTGTACCGTCGGTATCGAGTATAAAAATAGCTTGGAACGAACCCCAAAGATCCGTATCAACAGTTTGAATGCCACGCTTCGAAACTCTGCCCCACGTCCCACCCCGTCTTTTAAAACGAGAATGCGGTAGTCTTTCTCAGTGTTTGAACAAGAGTCACAAACTGTTGACATCCTGGAAAGATTTGCAGCAGCCAATCTTTGAACGCAGCGCACAGCTCTGCCACATACGTACCCATTTGCAATCAGGCCTCTTGTTACACCTTTATAAAACAGGTATCGCGTATACCGCAGTCGGTTGCGTCCAACCGCAACATTTTTGGTTGAATTTCTCTGGAACACTTGTGCGAAACTGGATGATAGTCCGTTTCTAAATTACTGTGCGGTGGAGCATCCTTTGTTTTAAAATTGGCAAACCAATAATTTCGACTAACGACCCAAAGCATTACCAATCGTCAGCACTTCGTCATTACAAACAAAAACCCTAAAAACCGTTAGTGAACGTCGTTATTCAAATACGCGGGCAATCGTTTGTTGTGCCTACAAGAAGCTAGCGAAATCGTTAGGCCCTTAACATCCCGCGAAACAACTTGGTTGAATACACACGCACAAGCACATGCACGTACACATACACATTTACTCACTTGCTCACTTGTATGCATACAGATGTGGCGTTGAAATTATAACAAAACAGCCTCTCTCTTAAGGCACACACTATTTTGCAAGTTCAGAGCCCACAGTAAAAAAAAATTTAAATTTATATGTTCTTATTTTTAGCTTGGCTTTTATTTTTCTCGTAATTCGCGTACCGCAACACTGTTTTAACGCTTCAATCGTCTACTATCGACTGAATTAAGACCGAGTTGCTTGTTGCTTGACTGCCTTGCTGGCTAAATGCTAAACAGGTATGCAGTGCACAGACAAACAGACAGGGTACATACATATGTACATATTTATGTATGTATATGCTTACACCAAGTGGTGATGTTGCTGTATTTTCTGTAATCTGCCGCAAAGAAAGTTAGGTCGCATGTACATATGTACATACATACATACAAATGTACATAGCCAACGCCGGCACTGCCGCTGCTGCCACAAAGACTTGGCTGGAATGTGTTGAAATTAAAAGTTGCTGGGTAGTCATTGCTGTTGCCGTTGTCAATGGCCAAGCCAGAGTGTGTTAGTGTTGTTTATTTTATATGTGTATGTATGTATGTACATAAGTATGTTAGTATTATTAAAATTAACAGGTTTTGCATCTACACACTCACAACAATGCTGGCAGCATTGAGCTTCGAGTAGATTGGTAGCCAGCCAGAGCCCAGGCTTTCTAATACTATAGACTGTGCAATTGCTAGAGCAAGAGCTTTTTGAGCTTTTGCGTCTCATGTTTCTGCACTTCAAAACTTCTCTTGATTTTTCCATGTTTTGCCTTCGGTTCAATATGTATGAGCGAGCGCGGAAGTTAATAGTATGTGCAGACGTATTTGTATCACTAGCCCTTGCGTTCGTCGTCTATCGTACGACAAACAAGAACAGTAAATATTTGTAAGTATTTGATACATATATTTCTTGCTGGACCTGCTTGCCGAGATTTTTGTAATATCTGATATTTTTCCTTTTACTGTGTCGGCGGTAACCGACAAATGCACTATTGAACTACTGAATACAAACTGAATTTGTGTGCAACTTTGCATAACTGTATGGTAGTTGCGATGGCATAGTTTTTGACTAGTGTCATAGAATTTAAAACGTTAAAAGAGTATTTAAGTTCAGCAAGTTAAATAAACTCATTCATGAAATTAAATTATTATATGTATTGAATTCTTTTGCAACATATTTTTGAACTGTTCAAAAAAACATTATACTACTCTAAAATAAATAATACTTGAACACAAAATATCTTATTATTGTTTGTAAAGAATTTTTTGTTTATTAAAGATTGAGTTTTGTGTTAATTTAATTGCATTCTTTATCAATCTATGTTATTTGCTCATAATTTGACAACCATAAAGTTGAGACTGTTGAAAAAATGATATACAACTGCCACGAAGTAGGTTTTGAAATAGGTCAATATATCGATTTTGAGGTATTGAATTTATCGATTTGCCAGCCCCCCAGTTATCGTAGAACCCCGATCTTGACACTTTAGTTTACTATGGCATAGATAAAGACATTTGCAAAGTTTCAAGTCTCTAGCTTTAAGAGTGTGGAAAAAAGTTGCGTTCATACAGACGGACAGACACCATGACGCCCATTGCACAAACAAAATATAATCCTTACCTTCAGAATCGAGTATAAAACAAGTAGAAACGTTGCAGTCGGACGCACCCGACTGCGGTATACTCGATACCAGTAGTAAAACAGATTAAAAGAGAGCTGATTGCAATGGTGTGTGGATACGGCAGGGGTGTAGGCTGCCTCAAAGATTGTCTGGTGCAGATGGGGATGCCAAAAAGCTATCTTCCTCCCAAATTTGGTGACTCTAGCTCAAAAATAGTAAAATTTGTGGGAAGGGGGGCTGGGGTTGGTAAGGGGGGGGGGGCGTGGCATCCAATCTTTTGCTGTAGATCTATTTATGATGTCAATTGCTATCCTCAAACAGAATTTGGTGACTCTAGCTCAAAGTTAGTAGAATATGGTAGAAGGGGGGCTAGGTGCTGGGGGCTGGTATAGGGGGGCGTGGCGTCCAAAGTTTTGCTGCAGATCTGATTGTGATGTTAATTGCTATCCTCATACCGAATTTGGTGACTCTAGCTCAAAGTTAGTAGAATATGGTGGAAGGGGGGCTGGGGGCGGTATGGGCGGGGGCGCCATCCAAAATTTTTGGGTTTCTTCACATCCAATCTTGGCACCCAATTTGGCGGCTCTAGCTCAAAAGCTGTGGAAAATATAAGCACTTTTGATTTCAAAATGATAAGGGCTAGGGAACGGGGGGGCGTGGCTCCAAATTTTTGATGCAGTTTTTTGGGGATCGTTAACAGCTATCTTCCTACCAAATTTGGTGACTCTAGCTTTAACTCTTTGGAAAATACACGTATTCCCGTTTTTAGTGAAGCATTGGGGCGGTTTGTGGCAGCTTGGGCAGTATGGATTGGCGTGGCATCCAAAGTTTTTATGCATTTTTTGGAGGTTGTAATCACCTATCTTGGCACAAAATTTGGTGGTTCTAGCTTAAAAACTGTAATAGATATAAGCATTTCTGTTTTTAAGCTGCGAGGGGGCTGGGGGCGGAATGGGTAGGTAGGGCCCCAAAACTTTGATGCAGTTTTTGGGGGGTCGTTTCCAGTTATCTACCTACCAAATTTTGAGACTCTAGCTCAAACACTTTCGAAGATACACGCACTACCGCTTTTAGCGAAGCGTTGGGGTGGTTGAGGGCGGATAGGGCAGTATAGCTGGGCGTGGCATCCAAAGTTTTTATGAATTTGATTGGGGATCGTCAACACCTATCTTGGAACTAAATTTGATGGCTCCAGCTCAAAAACTGTAGAAGATATGGGCATTCTTGGGGTTAAACTGCGGGGGGGGCTGGGGGCGGTATGGGTGGGCGTGGCTTCAAAATTTTTGATGCAGTTTTTTGGGGGTTGGTAGTAGCTATTTTCTCCCCAAATTTGGTAGTTCCAGCTGTAAGGGCTTGCGAAATAGCTGCATCTATCGATTTTGCGTCATCGAGTTTATCGATTTGCCAGCCCCCTAGTTATCGTAGAGCTCCAATCTTGACACTTTAATTTACTATGCCATAGATAAAAAGATTTGCAAAGTTTGAAGTCTCTAACTTGAAGGGTGTGGAAAAAAGCTGCGAACATACGGACGGACAGACGGACAGACACCATGACGGACATTGCACAAACCCAATATACTCTTTACCTTCGGTATCGAGTATAAAAAGAGATTTGCAAAGTTGCAAGTCTCTAGCTTGAAGGTGTGGAAAAAAATTGCGTTCATACAGACGGACAGTCGGAAAGACACCACTGACGTTGCACAAACCCAATATACTCCTTACCTTTGGTATCGAATATAAAAATGAAACCAATAGTATTTATAATTTTGCTTCATTTCGAAGACTTTAAATTTCTCTAGCAAGCTCAATAATTTATCAATTACTCCGATTTTTTGAAATATAAGTTGAGATAAGTTAAACAAACATCCCAACATTTAAGGTTTTCTCAATATAATATAGACTTGATTTCCTTTCGTTTGATATATATGCGGTCATGACTGATATATTCTAAATGTTGATATTTCATTAAGATATTCGGTCATAATTACGTTTTAATACATAAATTCTTCCGTGCGAAGGGTGTTCATGAACAAGTTTAGTTTGAGCGTCAGTTCCAAACGAAAACAAGTGGAAACGTTGCAGTCCGATGCAACCGACTTCGGTCTACTCGTTACCAGTAAAAAATCCAATAAAAAGAGACCTGATTACAATGGGGTGCGGATACGGCAGGAGTGTACGCTTCCACAAAGATTGTCTGATGCAGATGCGTATGGCAAAAGCTATCTTCCTTGCAAATTTGGTGACTAGCTGAAGGTTTGTAAAATATGGTGGAAGGGAGGCTGGGAGCAGTATGGGTGGGAGGGCGTGTAATCCAAATTTGTGCTGCAGATCTGTGTATGATGTCATCAGTTATCCTCCTAACAAATTTGGTGAATCTGGCTTAAAGTTAGTAAAATATGGTGGAAGGGTGCTTGGTGGCGGTATGGGGGGGCATGGCATCAAAACTTTTGCTGCAGATCTGTGTATGATGTCAATTGCTATTCTTTCAATAAATTTGGTGACTCTAGCTCAAAATTAGTAGAATATGGTGGTAGGGTGGCTGGTGGCGGTATGGGCGGTGGGACAAAACTTTGATGCAGCTTTTTGGGGGTCATTTCCAGTTATCTTGCTACCAAATTTTTAGCGTTGGGGTGGTTGGAGCGTCTAGGGCAGTATGGATGGGCGTGGTATCAAAAATCTTATGATTTTGGTTTGGGGTCGTCAACACCTATTGTGGCTTAAGAATTTGGTATCTCTAGCTCAAAAACTGTAGAAGATTTAGGCATTTTTAGTTTTAAAATGCGGGGAGGCTGGGGGTGGAATGATTGGGCGTGGCTCCAAAATTTTTGATGCAGTTTTTTTGGGGGTTGTTAGTAGCTATCTTCTTCCCGAATTTGGCAGTTCTTGCTGAATATATGGATTTCTCGATTTTAATTATCGAGTTTATCAATTTGCCAGCCCCTTAGTTATCGTATAACTCCAATCTTGACACGTTTATTAGGCCCCTTCTCACAGTCGGTTTTTCTGTAGCTTTTTTTTAAAAAAGCCAGCGCTCTCGTGTAAACACATAACTTTTTTTAGTTCCGGTCAAAAACCGACGCAAAAATGAGAAAAATAGAACGTGTTCTATTTCTGCTCTTTTTGAGTCGGTTAAATTTGTTTAAATAAAAAAGGCGTTTTTGGTATTTTTTAGTATTTGTTGGCAAAAATAAATTAAATTAAATATATATAAATATTCTTAGCTAGAGCTAACGCGGATAACCAGATTGTGTAAACACAAAAAGTGATGGGACTTTCAATTTAACCAATGCGAATAATGTGAATACCAACATTTTTGGTCGGTTAAAAAAAGCTACAGAAAAACCGATCGTGTGAAGGGGGCTTTACTATATTTTGGGTTAAAATAAGTTTAAAAAAGTGTCCAAAGCCGTTTTCACTAGCCAACAATTTTGCCAACTCAATTTCCATACTGTTATGCAAAATTGCACACAAATTCCGAAAGTGTATTCAGTAGTGTCGTTTGCCGTCGACTCAGAAAAAGGTAAATTATAAAAAATATTATAAACCTCGACAAGCAACACGGCAAGCAATGAAAAAAACAAAATACACCCAAATACAAAAAATTTTTACTGTTATTGGTTGTTGGTCAACATTTGATTGAGCTAACGCGGATAAAATACAAACAATCTCTTATATGTTTTCGCCTGTATCCATATTAATCTTGTTATACTCGATACCGAAGGTAAAGAGTATATTGGGTTTGTGCAATGTCCGTCATGGTGTCTGTGCGTCTGTATGAACTCAACTTTTTTCCACACCCTTCAAGCTAGAGACTTGAAACTTTGCAAATGTCCTTATCTATGGCATAGTAAATTAAAGTGTTAAGTTTGGAGGGGGCTGGCAAATCGATAAAATCGATAGATCCAGCTATTTCACAAGCCCTTACAGCTAGAACTACCAAATTTGGGGAGAAAATAGCTACTAACAACCCCCAAAAACTGCATCAAAAATTTTGGAGCCACGCCCACCTATTCCGCGTCCAGCCCCCCCCCGGAGTGTAAACACAAAAAGTTATGGGATTTTCAATTTAACCAATGCGAATAATGTGAATGCCAACATTTTTGGTCGGTTATTTTGGGATAAAATAAGCTTAAGTAAGAGTCCAAAGCCGTTTTCACTAGCCAACAATTATGCCATAGCAACTACCATACTGTTATGCAAAATTGCACACAAATTTCGAAAGTGTATTCAGTAGTTCAGTAGTGCATTTGTCGGTTGCCGCCGATATATATAGATTATATATAGACTGTGCAATTGCTAACAAGAGCTTTTAAAGCATTCGCGTCTCAGAGTGCCGGTGGTAGACCCATTCTATGTTTTGCACAACTGTGATCAGGCGCGAGAGTAGATTTTCGTTTCACTATCCCTTGCGCTCAACGTTCGAGCCAAATGTTGACCAACAACCAATAACAGTAAACATTTTTTGTATTTTGGTGTATGTGCGTTTGTTTCATTGCTTTCCGTGCCTGCTTGTCGAGGCTTATGATATTTTTGATATTTTCCTTTTTTCTGAGTCAACGGCAAACAACACTACTGAACTACTGAATACACTTTCGGAATTTGTGTGCAATTTTGCCTAACTGTATGGAAGTTGAGTTGGCAAAATTGTTGGCTAGTGTCATAACACTAAAAACGTTAGTGAGTATTCATGACCATCAACTGAAAACTAAAATTTGGCTGTGTGCGTTCATATATGCATATGCTGCACTTTTAAAAGATGGCATCGCGTGGCAATTCTATATCATTTCTGAAACAGTCTCAACTATTATGATTTGACAATTTATGAACAAGTTAACGAAATTCATAATAAATGCATTTAAATTAACACAAAACTCGAACTTTAAAAAACAAAAAATTTTTTACAAACAACAATAGTATATTTTGTTTTCAAGTACATACTTTATATTTAAGAGTAGTCTTGGTTCTTTTTGAAGAGTTCAAAAATATGTAAAACTTTAATTAAATATTTATAATAATTTAAATTCATTAACGAATTGCAGTTGTTTTTCAACTGCGGGAGGGGGGAGATAATTGTGGGCGTAGCGCCAAAAATTTGGATGATTTTTTGGGGGTTGTTAGTAGCAATCGTTTAACCAAGTTTTGTAGTTCTAGCTGTAAGGACGTGAGAAATAGGTCAATATATCGATTTTCAGGTATAGAAAATTATCGATTTGCCCCTAGTTATCGTAGAACCCCAATAATGACACTTTAATTTACTTTGCCATAGATAAAGACATTTGCAAATTTTCGAGTCCTTAGCTTAACGTTTAAATTCATAAATTATTACGTGCGAGGGGTATACATGAACAAGCTTAGTTTGAGCGTCAGATCCAAACAAAAACAAGTAGAAACGTTGCAGTCGGACGCACCCGACTGCGGTATTCTCGATACCAGTAATAAAACAGATTATAAGAGACCTGATTGCAATGGGGTGCGGATACGGCAGGGGTGTGCGCTGCCTAAAGGACCGTCTGCAGATGGAGATGCCAAAAAGCTATCTTCCTTCCAAATTTGGTGACTCTGGCTCAAAGTTAGAAGAATATGGTGGATGGTGGGCTGGGGGTGGTATGGGGGGCGAAGCATCAAGTTTTTGCTGCAGATCTATGTATGATGTCAATTGCTATCCTCCCACCAATTTTGGTGACTCTAGCTCAAAGTTAGTAGAATATGGTGGAAGGGGGGCTAGGGGCTGGCATGTTGGGGCGTGGCGTCCAAAGATTTGCTGCAGATCTATTTATGATGTCAATTGCTATCCTCATACAAAATTTGGTGACTAGCTCAGAGTTAGTAGAATATGGTGGGCGGCTAGGGCAGTATAAATGGGCGTGACATCCAAAGTTTTTATGAATTTGGTTGGGGGTCATCAACACCTATCTTGGCACTAAATTTGGTGGCTCTAGATCAAAAACTGTAGAAGATATGGGCATTCTTGGGGTTAAACTGCGGGGGGGCTGGGGGCGGTATGGGTGGGCGTGGCTTCAAAATTTTTGATGCAGTTTTTTGGGGGTTGGTAGTAGCTATTTTCTCCCCAAATTTGGTAGTTCCAGCTGTAAGGGCTTGCGAAATAGCTGCATCTATCGATTTTGCGTCATCGAGTTTATCGATTTGCCAGCCCCCTAGTTATCGTAGAGCTCCAATCTTGACACTTTAATTTACTATGCCATAGATAAAAAGTTTTGCAAAGTTTGAAGTCTCTAACTTGAAGGCTGTGGAAAAAAGCTGCGAACATACGGACGGACAGACGGACAGACACCATGACGGACATTGCACAAACCCAATATACTCTTTACCTTCGGTATCGAGTATAAAAAGAGATTTGCAAAGTTGCAAGTCTCTAGCTTGAAGGTGTGGAAAAAAATTGCGTTCATACAGACGGACAGTCGGAAAGACACCACTGACGTTGCACAAACCCAATATACTCCTTACCTTTGGTATCGAATATAAAAATGAAACCAATAGTATTTATAATTTTGCTTCATTTTGAAGACTTTAAATTTCTCTAGCAAGCTCAATAATTTATCAATTACTCCGATTTTTTGAAATATAAGTTGAGATAAGTTAAACAAACATCCCAACATTTAAGGTTTTCTCAATATAATATAGACTTGATTTCCTTTCGTTTGATATATATGCGGTCATGACTGATATATTCTAAATGTTGATATTTCATTAAGATATTCGGTCATAATTACGTTTTAATACATAAATTCTTCCGTGCGAAGGGTGTTCATGAACAAGTTTAGTTTGAGCGTCAGTTCCAAACGAAAACAAGTGGAAACGTTGCAGTCCGATGCAACCGACCTCGGTCTACTCGTTACCAGTAAAAAATCCAATAAAAAGAGACCTGATTACAATGGGGTGCGGATACGGCAGGAGTGTACGCTTCCACAAAGATTGTCTGATGCAGATGCGTATGGCAAAAGCTATCTTCCTTGCAAATTTGGTGACTAGCTGAAGGTTTGTAAAATATGGTGGAAGGGAGGCTGGGAGCAGTATGGGTGGGAGGGCGTGTAATCCAAATTTGTGCTGCAGATCTGTGTATGATGTCATCAGTTATCCTCCTAACAAATTTGGTGAATCTGGCTTAAAGTTAGTAAAATATGGTGGAAGGGTGCTTGGTGGTGGTATGGGGGGGCATGGCATCAAAACTTTTGCTGCAGATCTGTGTATGATGTCAATTGCTATCCTTTCAATAAATTTGGTGACTCTAGCTCAAAATTAGTAGAATATGGTGGTAGGGTGGCTGGTGGCGGTATGGGCGGTGGGACAAAACTTTGATGCAGCTTTTTGGGGGTCATTTCCAGTTATCTTGCTACCAAATTTTTAGCGTTGGGGTGGTTGGAGCGTCTAGGGCAGTATGGATGGGCGTGGTATCAAAAATCTTATGATTTTGGTTTGGGGTCGTCAACACCTATTGTGGCTTAAGAATTTGGTATCTCTAGCTCAAAAACTGTAGAAGATTTAGGCATTTTTAGTTTTAAAATGCGGGGAGGCTGGGGGTGGAATGATTGGGCGTGGCTCCAAAATTTTTGATGCAGTTTTTTTGGGGGTTGTTAGTAGCTATCTTCTTCCCGAATTTGGCAGTTCTTGCTGAATATATGGATTTCTCGATTTTAATTATCGAGTTTATCAATTTGCCAGCCCCTTAGTTATCGTATAACTCCAATCTTGACACGTTTATTAGGCCCCCTTCTCACAGTCGGTTTTTCTGTAGCTTTTTTTTAAAAAAGCCAGCGCTCTCGTGTAAACACATAACTTTTTTTAGTTCCGGTCAAAAACCGACGCAAAAATGAGAAAAATAGAACGTGTTCTATTTCTGCTCTTTTTGAGTCGGTTAAATTTGTTTAAATAAAAAAGGCGTTTTTGGTATTTTTTAGTATTTGTTGGCAAAAATAAATTAAATTAAATATATATAAATATTCTTAGCTAGAGCTAACGCGGATAACCAGATTGTGTAAACACAAAAAGTGATGGGACTTTCAATTTAACCAATGCGAATAATGTGAATACCAACATTTTTGGTCGGTTAAAAAAAGCTACAGAAAAACCGATCGTGTGAAGGGGGCTTTACTATATTTTGGGTTAAAATAAGTTTAAAAAAGTGTCCAAAGCCGTTTTCACTAGCCAACAATTTTGCCAACTCAACTTCCATACTGTTATGCAAAATTGCACACAAATTCCGAAAGTGTATTCAGTAGTGTCGTTTGCCGTCGACTCAGAAAAAGGTAAATTATAAAAAATATTATAAACCTCGACAAGCAGCACGGCAAGCAATGAAAAAAAACAAAATACACCCAAATACAAAAAATTTTTACTGTTATTGGTTGTTGGTCAACATTTGATTGAGCTAACGCGGATAAAATACAAACAATCTCTTATATGTTTTCGCCTGTATCCATATTAATCTTGTTATACTCGATACCGAAGGTAAAGAGTATATTGGGTTTGTGCAATGTCCGTCATGGTGTCTGTGCGTCTGTATGAACTCAACTTTTTTCCACACCCTTCAAGCTAGAGACTTGAAACTTTGCAAATGTCCTTATCTATGGCATAGTAAATTAAAGTGTTAAGTTTGGAGGGGGCTGGCAAATCGATAAAATCGATAGATCCAGCTATTTCACAAGCCCTTACAGCTAGAACTACCAAATTTGGGGAGAAAATAGCTACTAACAACCCCCAAAAACTGCATCAAAAATTTTGGAGCCACGCCCACCTATTCCGCGTCCAGCCCCCCCCCGGAGTGTAAACACAAAAAGTTATGGGATTTTCAATTTAACCAATGCGAATAATGTGAATGCCAACATTTTTGGTCGGTTATTTTGGGATAAAATAAGCTTAAGTAAGAGTCCAAAGCCGTTTTCACTAGCCAACAATTATGCCATAGCAACTACCATACTGTTATGCAAAATTGCACACAAATTTCGAAAGTGTATTCAGTAGTTCAGTAGTGCATTTGTCGGTTGCCGCCGATATATATAGATTATATATAGACTGTGCAATTGCTAACAAGAGCTTTTAAAGCATTCGCGTCTCAGAGTGCCGGTGGTAGACCCCTTCTATGTTTTGCACAACTGTGATCAGGCGCGAGAGTAGATTTTCGTTTCACTATCCCTTGCGCTCAACGTTCGAGCCAAATGTTGACCAACAACCAATAACAGTAAACATTTTTTGTATTTGGGTGTATGTGCGTTTGTTTCATTGCTTTCCGTGCCTGCTTGTCGAGGCTTATGATATTTGTGATATTTTCCTTTTTTCTGAGTCAACGGCAAACAACACTACTGAACTACTGAATACACTTTCGGAATTTGTGTGCAATTTTGCCTAACTGTATGGAAGTTGAGTTGGCAAAATTGTTGGCTAGTGTCATAACACTAAAAACGTTAGTGAGTATTCATGACCATCAACTGCACTTTTAAAAGATGGCATCGCATGGCAATTCTATATCATTTCTGAAACAGTCTCAACTATTATGATTTGACAATTTATGAACAAGTTAACGAAATTCATAATAAATGCATTTAAATTAACACAAAACTCGAACTTTAAAAAACAAAAAATTTTTTACAAACAACAATAGTATATTTTGTTTTCAAGTACATACTTTATATTTAAGAGTAGTCTTGGTTCTTTTTGAAGAGTTCAAAAATATGTAAAACTTTAATTAAATATTTATAATAATTTAAATTCATTAACGAATTGCAGTTGTTTTTCAACTGCGGGAGGGGGGAGATAATTGTGGGCGTAGCGCCAAAAATTTGGATGATTTTTTGGGGGTTGTTAGTAGCAATCGTTTAACCAAGTTTTGTAGTTCTAGCTGTAAGGACGTGAGAAATAGGTCAATATATCGATTTTCAGGTATAGAAAATTATCGATTTGCCCCTAGTTATCGTAGAACCCCAATAATGACACTTTAATTTACTTTGCCATAGATAAAGACATTTGCAAATTTTCGAGTCCTTAGCTTAACGTTTAAATTCATAAATTATTACGTGCGAGGGGTATACATGAACAAGCTTAGTTTGAGCGTCAGATCCAAACAAAAACAAGTAGAAACGTTGCAGTCGGACGCACCCGACTGCGGTATTCTCGATACCAGTAATAAAACAGATTATAAGAGACCTGATTGCAATGGGGTGCGGATACGGCAGGGGTGTGCGCTGCCTAAAGGACCGTCTGCAGATGGAGATGCCAAAAAGCTATCTTCCTTCCAAATTTGGTGACTCTGGCTCAAAGTTAGAAGAATATGGTGGATGGTGGGCTGGGGGTGGTATGGGGGGCGAAGCATCAAGTTTTTGCTGCAGATCTATGTATGATGTCAATTGCTATCCTCCTACCAATTTTGGTGACTCTAGCTCAAAGTTAGTAGAATATGGTGGAAGGGGGGCTAGGGGCTGGCATGTTGGGGCGTGGCGTCCAAAGATTTGCTGCAGATCTATTTATGATGTCAATTGCTATCCTCATACAAAATTTGGTGACTAGCTCAGAGTTAGTAGAATATGGTGGGCGGCTAGGGCAGTATAAATGGGCGTGACATCCAAAGTTTTTATGAATTTGGTTGGGGGTCATCAACACCTATCTTGGCACTAAATTTGGTGGCTCTAGATCAAAAACTGTAGAAGATATAGGCATTTTTGGTGTTCAACTCCGGGGGGGCTGGGGCGGAATAGGTAGGCGTGGCTCCAAAATTTTTGATGCAGTTTTTTGAGGTTGTTAATAGCTATTTTCTCCCCAAATTTGGTAGTTCTAGCTGTAAGGGCTTGCGAAATAGTTGGATTTATCGATTTTGCGTTATCGAGTTTATAGATTTGCCAGCCCTTTAGTTATCGTAGAATCCCAATCTCAACACTTAAATTTACTATGCCATAGATAAAGACATTTGCAAAGTTTTAAGTCTCTAGCTTGAAGGGTGTGGAAAAAAGTTGCGTTCATACAGACGGATGGACAGACGTACAGACACCATGACGGACATTGCACAAAACCCAATATACTCTTTACCTTCGGTATCGAGTATAATAATATCAGAATAAAATATTTTCATTCCCAATTTATAAATTCAGGAAATTTACGTGCAAGTTGTTCAAACTATGTTTTATTGTTTTTGTTGCAAATTAAATTATAGTTTTGCACCCAAACAATTGATATGTCCGCAAAAAAATTCGTATAAACTATCGGAAAATAAATTATATATACAAACTATCCTTACGGTGGCAGCCCTGATTTTTGCATTTTATGAACAGCAACATAATTATTTCATTAAATAAATTTAAAAACATGATTAATGAATTACATATCTTACTTTTCTTTTCACAAACCAATCATATCCATCATAAAACAACAAAACTATTTTTGATTTAATTATGCAGAAATGTACATATAACAAATTATATCATATTTATATTTCAAGTCAATGTTTGTATTATTTATATCAGAGATGCAAACCAGTGTTTCAAATAAAACATAAAACCCATTCCAAAACTTTGATGCAGTTTTTTGGGAGTCATTAACAGTTATCTTCCTACCAAATTTGGTAAAACACTATGAAAGATACACTCATTCCTATTTTTAGCGAAGCATTGGGGCGGTTTGGGCAGTGTGGATTGGAGTGGCATCCAAAGTTTTTATGAATTTTGTTGGGGGTTGTCATCACCTATCCTGGCACTAAATTTGGTGGCTCTAGCTAAAAAACTGTAGAAGATATAGGCATTTCCAGTTTTAAACTGGATGGCTGGGGGGCGGAATCTTTGGGCGTGGCTCCAAAATTTATGATGTATTTTTTTGGGAGTTGTAAGTAGCTATCTTCACCCAAAAATTGGTAGTTCTATCGCATTTCAAAATTCGTATTGATAAATATTTTATTATTTTTAGACGTGAGAACGTCGATTAAATTTATGAGTATAAGGGTAGGAAGTTCAAAAACGAGAAAGCCACAGGTGTTACGAAAAACATTAAAGGCTTCTAAGCCATCACAAGGGAAAGTTAGTCGTGGCATTTTGATATTTTGATGCATGACTACCCGGGCTCAACAC
>JAWNNU010001726.1:0-91414 GCA_035044585.1 Scaptomyza polygonia
AAGCGACGCACGTACGCGGATGATTTTTTTGTGTTCTGCTGTGTTATTTTGTGCGAGCAAAAAAATGCATATAAATTCATGTTTCGTTAGGCAACGAGAGAGCGGAGTGAGACTATCTAGTTAAGTATACCTTGGAGCATGATACAATTAATATGGTAGTGTCATGCGGGCAAGCCAGTACCAAGGCATACTTAACAATGCACTCCCTCTCTTTATAGAGAGATAGTAAAGAATGAGTCAACACACTGAAATGTGTGAGTCTGTATGATAAGCATGTACATATGTATGCATGCAATTATTTTCCTGCAACTGAGACAAATTTTATTGAATAAGAGACACAAAAGAATTTAAAAATGTAAATAATATTTTAATTTGTTTTTTTCGTTATAATATAATTTTTAACATTTTTTATTTCCAACTATTTTTTGTTTCTGCTTTTGTTGCTTTATTTTTTTGTTTAAATATTTAATTCTAAAAAAAATGCGTGTTTAAAAAAAAAAATTCTTTAGTTTTTTTTTTCTAAACAAATACTTGTTGCCTTATTAACTAAATTTTCAATAATGTTATTTTGCAACGATATTCTACTTTCGTAATTATGCAGTATGAATATTTTTTCTAATTCCATTATCTTTAACTTAAAATATTGGGATGCTTTTTTTTATTTTTAATTATGTTTTGTTTTTGTTTTTGTATTTTTAATTTAGTATTAAGGTTTTTGATACGAAAATGTATTCTTATCTTGAAATAAATTTTTTGTACTTCGTTGGGCAATGTAAACACACATGAACAGAAATAACAAACAGAACGAAATTCGTCCGCACGGACGTCTTACCACAACCACAAGCACTTTGCGAATGTCAATTGGTACCAGAAAAAAGAGAGCGCTTGCTCGCATGACACTACCATATTAATTGTATCATGGCATAGAGTAACTTATAATAAAGAGATAATGTACATGTATGTTATGCTAACGATTATGTTAATGTAAATGTAGGTCTATGTATATAATAATATATTAAAATATATAAATGTATATGTATATAATTATCATAGCTCGCAAATAACAGTTGAGCGTTTTTTTCTTTACGCTCAATAACAGTGCAGAAGCGAAAATGCTCAAAATATTCACTCTCACTCAATAATTATTAATTATATATAAAAACGGACTTAGCCCAACGTTATCTCCTGTGTTTATTAACCGATTTGGACCCCTTTTACACGATGAACTTTTTGCTTCTGCTGCATTCGTTTGTTGGCAAAGGGGGTAGTGGTCAAACAGCTGCAAGCAATGCTTCATGATATTGGTAGCAATGATTCAATTTTCTCATTTTGCTTTGCCCTATTCCGATTACATGTAAACACAGATTTGCACAGTGTTTGATGTGAATAATAAAATTATCGATACGAAATATCGCACATGCAACTATTGCCGCAATTAGTAAATACGTTGTTCATTATTGTGGTTTAAAATTATTAATTAAAATGTTTTGGACAAGAGAGTTGATTGAACTGCTGTGAAGTCAATATGAGCAACAAATAAAACAATCGATGCCAACGATTAATGTTTATCGACCATAAATTTAAACCAGAGTTGCATTTACACAGATCACTGCATAAAAAGCCTCATGAAAAAACATCATCGTGTAAATGCCACCACATTTGCGAAGAACATTTAAAACAGAATGAAAAAATTTCGTGGTGCAAAAAGTTAATCGTGTAAAAGGGGTCTTGGTCGAAATTTTGAGAAAAGTTCTATCGTTGCCCATTATTTCAACCCCAATTTTTACATTATTCATTTTCGATATTTTTTTGTAATCGATTCCATGTGAATATCGGAACCCAGAATAGTTATCGATATTTTGAAACAAACTCTATTCTGTTTATGGTATAGGAGAACTTATATTCCAAACCTAAAGTCTCTAGCTCTTGTAGTCTTGTTGTTCATGCAGTTTTTGGGGGTTGTTAAAGTTTTCTTCTCCCCAAATTTGGTAATTCTAGCTGTAAGGTTTAGCGAAATAGCTGGACGTATCGATTTTGAGTTATCGAGTTTATCAATTTGCCAGCCCCCCACTTATCGTAGAACTTCAATATTAACACATTAATTTAATTTTCCATAGATAAAGACATTTGCAAAGTTTCAAGTCTCTAGCTTGTGGAATGTGGAAAAAAGTTGCGAAAATACACGCGGACAGACACCATGACGGACATTGCACAATCCCAATATACTCTTAACCTTCGGTTTTGGGTATTAAAACCGTGACGCACACTGAAAAAGAGTCTTTATTCAGTATAAACGCAACTTCGAAAAATCGCAGAGCGAAACGACACAAAGGGAGGCCTGAGTGTACTTTAATTCTTATAACATTTCTTATATTCTGTATCCATAGTTGTCAACGGGCTCCGTATGAATAATTTAAGTGTTGGGTAAATAAAAGAAAAAAGGCAATCGAAATCAGGGTATTCCTAAGTTTTTTGTTTCCGTGCGATCGCGATTGTTATGGTCAATTCCTTTTAAGCTAATTCTTGGCAGAGTTATGAAATGTTAAAATCATATAAACAAGTCCTTCGACAGAATTACCTAATATATTTTAATTACTTATTGAAACCCATCATTTAAAAGACACAGAACTATTGTGATATTTTTTTATTGGCTTAAGTTTACATTTCAGTTTTGTCTGTTTATTTTTCCTTAACACGTATGCTGTTGGGTACGCTTATATCTACCATTATATCTATATATTTATCTTGGGTCTAAAATTTTGAACACAAAACAAATGGACGCTGAAAACACTCGTATGTCAAAATAGCAGTTGCCAAAAGTTAATGGCTTTCATTGACGTTTATTGCAAATTGGAAAATGTGCTTAGTAGCATCAGCTAAATATTCGCGACATAAGTTTTTTGCGATAAAATAGTTTTTATTGCATCAAAGTTTTAGTAGTTCCATAACTTGGATGATTGGTTGTCGTGCCTTCGGTTTTCCTCCGAAGATGGAATCATTTTGTGTGGCTTCTGATAGCATTAGGTGTTTGAATATTTTCTTTCAATAAATGAATAAGTTGAAGCTTACTTTTACATAAAGCTTATAATAACACCAATTAAAATTTAGGCAGTTTAAATAAAAAACAATTAAGAAGGCACTAGTCGGGAGAGCCCGACTAGAAGATACCCTTAACCTAGTTGCAAACAATTAAACTCCATGCGCCCTTAAAGTATGCTTCAAATAATAATCAATTGAAACAAAACTTAAAACTGACTTATCTTTACGATATCTTCGGTGTTTTTTAACAGATTTTGGACCAATTGATTTGGACCAAAATTCAACAATAATTTTTACATTTTTTAAATTTGATATTTTTTGTAATCGATTCCATGTGTATATCGAAAACCAGAATAGTTATCGATATTTTGAAACAAACTTGTTCTGCTCATGGTATAGGAGAACTTATATTTCAAACCTGAAGTCTCTAGCTCTTGTAGTCTCTGAGATCTACGCATTCATACAGACGGACAGACGGAGAGACGGACGGACAGACAGACATGGCCATATCGACTCGGCTATTGATGCTGATCAAGAATATATATACTTTATTGGGTCGGGTATGCTTTATTCTGCCTGTAACACACTTTTGCACAAAACCATTATACCTTGATTTAACCATTCTATGGGTTCAAGGTATAACAAGTAGAAACGTTACAGTCGGATGCAACCGACTGCGGTATACTCGATACCAGTATTAAAACCGATAAAAAGAGACCTGATTGCAATGGGGTGCGGATTCGACAGGGGTGCATTCGGATGGGGATGCCAAAAAGGTATCTTCCTTCAAAATTTGGTCACACTAGCTAAAAGTTTGTTATGGTGTGGAAAGGGGGTAATGGTCGGTATGGGAGGGCGTGCACCAACATGTTTTCTGCAGATCTTTTTGAGATGTCAATTTCTATCCTTATTCCCAATTTGGTGAATCTAGCTCAAAATTAGTAAAAGGTGGTGAAAGTTATCTCTGGGCGGTATGGTTGGAGTTGGCATCCAAGTTTTTGCTGCAGACCTTTTTTGGTAGGTTCTAATTAAAAAACTGTGGAAGATATACGCGTTTCTGATTGCAGGGGGTGGCTGACAAATGTAGAGCGTGGCTTCGGAACAGCAGATGTTTGGTGGTCGCTAACTTTTATCCTCCTACTTTTTATCGATTTGGAGTTATCGAATTTATCGAGATGGCAAGCCAATCTTGACACTTTGATTTACTCGACCATAGACAAATATATTGGCAAAGTTTCAAGTCTCTAGCTGTGTTGAAAAAATTTGCGCACATACGGAAGGTCAGACGGACATACGGACAGACACCATGACGGACATTGCACAAACCCAGTATAGTCTTTACTTTCGGTATCGAGTATAAAACGTCCGTGGGATATCTTGCCAAACAAATAAAAATCTATCTTAAGTAAACTCTTAATAACAAAAACGTATTTTTTGGCATGTTGTTATTAACACGAACAGGTGAATTCACTCAATATTAGCAGGTATTTATTTTTTATTGCACATAACGGCACCAAATATTATCCTTTCTACATCCTGCGGAGTTGCAATGTTTTTTAAAGGTTGATATGCAAGGTTGATATAAGCATCTTTGAAAACTATTTTCCAACCAAAAACAAAAATTAAGTTTATTTTATCCGAGGAGGTTATTTTTTCATAATGAAATTTTCCTTTGCATATTTTTATACTCGATACCGAAGGTTAAGAGTATATTGCCATTATGCAATGTCCGTCATGGTGTCGGTCCGTCTGTATGAACGCCGGGAAAAACTATGTGCCAAGATTAGGGTTCTAATTAAACAGCGGGTCTAGCTAATCGATAAGATGGATTGTTCAAAAGTCGATCCACCTTTTTAGTATACCCTTATATTCCGCTCCGAGCCCAACCGCATTTTGTTATCTAAAACGCCTATATCTTCCACATTGTTTGCTGCCAAAAAAGATTATGACGACACCCAAAAATCTGAATAGATTGGATGCCGCCCAACCGTACTGAGCTACCATAGAGTCACCAAATTTGGAGAAAATATCAATTGACATCCCACAAAGACCTGCAGGAAAAATTTGGTTGCTACGCTCTACCATACCGCCGCCAGCCCCCTACCCCCCTTTCCAATGCTGCAAACATTTGGACGCCACGCCCACCCATACAACCCCCATTCCCCACCCCTGTCGAATCCGTACCCGTTTGTACGAAACGCTTTTACACGAAATTTACACAACTTATTTACACAATTTTTACCCATTACATATAAATAAAGTCGATAAAGTTATTTATTTGCAGGAACCGCGTATATTAACATTATAAGTATGGCACACTAACGATTAAAAATGTAAAAAATGGAAATATAGATTTTTGAATAAAAATCAAAATAAGTTAAATAGCCCGTAGTGCACAGGTGTCAGTTTGGCTTAGGTGTGACCACAGACAGACCTGTTTTCCTAGCAAAGTTATTTACTGTTACTACTGTTATATAATTGTTTGAATCATGTATTAAAAACCAAAGAACTATGAAAATTCACATCAAAATTTGGTGATTATTATTTAAATATGTATCTACTTTTAGAGGACTTAATGCTATTGTTTATACTCTTCTTGTTACAGACCTCGAATGTTTTAGTAGCTTATAAGATCATTTAATACAAGGAATATTTTGGGGGTCAAACAAATATATGATATTATTCTAATATGTACATAACTTTATCTATCTATTTCGTGATTTATTGACATTTTTCATAAAATAGGCTTAATTAGTGTTGTATTATGCACTAATTATGTATACTTATCTAAATTAACAGTATTACTATCAACAAGATTTCATACTTATAGAGGGTTCAAACAGCGATTTCTCAACTAACTTACCAGTTCTGTTGTGCGGCTTTTTTCTCTCTCGTGGCACTGCCGTTTGTTGCTTCTTGAGTTGTGGGCGAATTCGATGTCATTCGGCTTGCTGGTTTCGCTACGACATGAGCTGCCGTAGCACAGCAGTAGCTTCTGAAATCGGCAGCGATCGCGCTCACACACACAGTACGGCTGGGCTGGCTGTGCTACGGCAGCTCATGTCGTAGCGAAACCAGCAAGCCGAATGACATCGAATTCGCCCACAATTCACGAAGCAACAAACGGCAGTCCCGCGAGAGAGTAAAATCGCCAGATTCCAGAAATGTTAGGTTGGTTGGAATATGGCTGTTTGAACCCTCTATAAGTTTAACATATTGTTGCTACTATTACTTATAAGTTTGTACATATTCTTAATACGTAGTAAGGCACCTTTGAACAAATGTTTGCCAATAATAAATTATTTCTTAAATACTGATTATGAACGTCAATATTAATACTATATGAGGAAAAACAGATACACTCATTTTCATTGATAGCCGATTGCAACTGGAAGTTCCCATCTTGTATTCCATGTCGATGTCGAGAAGAAGATCGTGATTTCGTGTGTAAAACTGGTGAATGTCGCTTATCTGAAATAAGAAATTAAATATACAAATCATATCATAAACGAATGAGTCAAGTATTGACTGTGTGCTATATCAGTATGTCCGTTTGTGTTCAATTTCGCATTAGATATTACACCTTAACGTTTACTATAGGTTAAAAGTCCACTTTGAACTTTGAAAGCATTGCAGCAGTACCTTATAGTTAACGAGGTAAGTAATAATAATTAAAATATTATAACTATTTTATTGTAAACAGTTATATAACTATAATAAACAATATGTTAAAAACAAGTTACCAGTAACAAAAGATTTTAATTTTATACAGTTATTAGGGCCGGGTGGCCAGACCAGCGTAAAAATATGTGTCAGAGCTTTCAGTCCAACGATCGCGATTAACAGAAGGGCAAATGTCGCGGTTGGTCACGGACTTTTTTTGAAAAATGTTAACGTTAAAAAATTAAGGAAGAATTAGGCTAAAGTCGTGCCAAAGTGAAAACGTGATATATGTTCTGACTATAACCAATAAGAATTCATATAATAGAGTGTTTAAATGCAAAAATTCTGGTATAGAGTTGGGAAGTCGTTTAGCAGCTTCCACTCTCTCAGAGAGAGATATCGCAGGCTAGTTTTACTTCAGCCCTTTTTTCTTTGTATACCTGCATGCGTATCGCTTTTGCCGATAGCCCTAGAGCAGCAAGGCACTAGTGCGTTTACCCAAATTACATTTACATATACATATATATTTGTATGAGCAAATGTGAGTTTGTTTTGTTTGGTGGACTTGGGCTTTGAAATGATTTTTGATATTTCATTTCGACATATTTCATAAGACAACAACAAGAGAAATGAAGTGCGGTAACAATATTGGGTCGTCCGCATAGCACACCATAGACTTATAATGTAAACATAACAGCCATCATCCACGAAGTGTGCCGCACTTCATTTCTCTTGTTGTTGTCGCAATTTTTCTAAAATTGTCAAATTGACTATTTTAGACATTTACTTGAATATACCAGCTGCTTCCCATAATGAAAGAGTGTTATCGACTTATATAAACCTTGTGCAACGCTATATTTAAACGTGAGAAACTTCATTGACAATTATTGAATATTGGTACAAAGGGTAATTTTTCATACAGCAGCGTTAGCGAGCGTCTCAGCAACGACAAGCGAGCAGGGTGTTGTTTTGTTTCAGTTGCGCTTTGCGTTCAGCGGCCCATGGATTAAAGGAGTGGCGAAGGGTCAGCGGAAAGCATGAACGGTAAGAAGTTTGTTAGTATTTGTATTTGAATACACTTTCGTAATTTGTGTACATCTTTTCATAATTGTATGGCAAGGGTTGTTAGAAAGTGTCATAGGGTAAAAATTGGGAAGACTATGAATGATCAGCAGTAGCAGAACTGAAATTTGACTGCCTTCGAAGTCAAAGTCTTGTGATTGTTTTTACCTCAGCGCATTAATGAGAGAAGAAGAAGAGTTGTGAGGGACAAGTGTTTGCCATAAGGCTGTACACTGATATGCACCTTGCCAACCAAGTTTCTTGAGCTAAATGTGAGAAGGCGAATCAATTGTACAATATTGATCATGAAATTGTATTAAAATACGTATATTTTTTAGTATAGAAACATAATTCCATTTAATGAAATTGTCCTCATTCAGGATGATCGCATCAGGTCAATGAATGACAGTGCCATATATACATGCACATGTATACACCGAGCAAACCATAAGAGCTCATAATGAGCTCATATATGACTCTTTTGTCTGAGCGTGCACACTCATAATGAGCTCATAAAACAAACATAAACCCTCAGAAAAACCTCATATATGAGTGGGTTTTTCTACTAAACTGGTCGTCATATATGAGCACTTAATCCAATTCATAAAAGAGTCTTTTCTGAGTTGTTTTCTGCACTCATTCTGAGCTGTATTTTTATTATATTTTTTAACTTAAAATTATTATCGGCTGCTTGAACTATGACGACCAGTTTAGTAGAAAAACCCACTCATATATGAGGGTTTTCTGAGGATTTATGATTGTTTTCTGCACTTCTGAGCTCTAAATTCTATTCATAACAGAGTCTTTTCTGAGTTGTTTTTTGCACTCATTCTAAGCTGTATTTTTATTAGATTTTTTTAGATACCGAAGGTAAAGAGTATATTGGGTTTGTGCAATGTCCGTCATGGTGTCTGTCGCCTGTCCGCCTGTATGAACGCAACTTTTTTCCACACCCTTCAAGCTAGAGACTTCAAACTTTGTAAATATCTTTCTCTATGGCATAGTAAATTAAAGTGTTAAGATTGAAGTTCTACGATAACTAGGGGGCTGGCAAATCGATAAACTCGATAACGCAAAATCGATAGATCCAGCTATTTCGCAAGCCCTTACAGCTAGAACTACCAAATTTGGGGAGAAAATAGCTACTATAAATCCCCAAAAAACTGCATCAAAAATTTTGGAGCCACGCCCACCCATTCCGCCCCCAGCCCCCCGCAGTTTAACACTAAAAATGACCATATCTTCTACAGTTTTTGAGCTAGAGCCATCAAATTTGGCGCCAAGATAGGTGTTGACGATCCCCAACCAAATGCATAAAAACTTTGGATGCCACGCCCATCTATACTGCCCTATCCGCCCTCAACCACCCCAACGCTTCGCTAAAAACGGTAGTGCGTGTATCTGTTTGAGCTAGAGTCACCAAATTTGGTAGGTAGATAACGACCCCCCAAAAACTGCATCAAAGTTTTGAAGCCCTACCTACCCATTCCGCCCCCAGCCCCCCCGCAGCTTAAAAAAAGAAATGTTTATTTCTTTTACAGTTTTTGAGTTAGAGCCACCAAATAGTTGATTTTAGCCCCCAAAAAAATGCATAAAAACTTTGGATGCCACGCCAATCCATCAGCCCAAGCTGCCCCAAACCGCCCCAATGCTTCACTAAAAACGGGAATGCGTGTATTTTCCAAAGCGTTAAGGCTAGAGTCACCAAATTTGGTCGGAAGATAGCTATTAACGATCCCCAAAAAACTGCATCAGAGTTTTGGAGCCACGCCCCCCCGTTCCGAGCCCCCTGCATTTTGAAATCAAAAACGCCTTTATTTTCCACATTTTTTGAGCTAGAGCCGCCAAATTTGGTCCCAAGATAGGTGATGAAGAAACCCAAAAAATGTGGATGGCAACCATACCGCCCCCAGCCCCCTTCCACCATATTCTACTAACTTTGAGCTAGAGTCACCAAATTTGGTATGAGGCTAACAATTAACATCATAAATAGATCTGCAGCAAAACTTTGGACGCCACGCCCTCCATACCAGCCCCCAGCCCCCCTTCCACCATATTCTACTAACTTTGAGCTAGAGTCACCAAATTTGGTATGAGGATAGCAATTATCATCATAAATAGATCTGCAGCTAAACTTTGGACGCCACGCCCCACCCAATGCCAGCCCCCAGCCCTCCTTCCGCCATATTCTACTAACTTTGAGCTAGAGTCACCAAATTCGGTTTGCGGATAGCTATTGACATCATAAATAGATCTGCAGCAAAAGTTTGGATACCACGCCCCCCCTTACCACCCCCAGCCACCTTTCCCCCAAATTTTACTATTTTTGAGCAAGAGTCACCAAATTTGGTATGAGGATAGCAATTGACATCATACACAAATCTTCAGCTTAAATTTTGATGCCACGCCCACATTACCCCTTTTCTATGCACGGTGACGTCATGTTGAAAGCACCGCATGGCCCATGGATCATGTGTTTGGTGACAATATCAAATAATTCTTGATTGACATTTGCTCGATTGGTTTGTGACCGTACTACACTTGCACAACTGATCGGGTTGTGTCCATACTACATTTGTAACGGTAAAACACTGCTGATCGGTGTTCTCTAAATTTTGGCGTTCAATGTGAATTATATTAAAGTGAACAATTACAAATATTAATTATGCCACCGAAAAAATCTAACCTCAGCAACGCGAGCAGCAAAGGGACACGACGCAAACGTTTTTAAAGAGCTCAGCAATTACCAGATCAAATCGAAACAAGTAATGCAGCTCAAAGAATCAGGACTGCAGAAAGTCGTGCACAACAATCTCAAGAACAGCGTGACGAACTTCTGCAACAGATTATTACGAGAACAAGAGCGGCACGAGAACGAAACATAGCTACAGTATGAGTACTAGACCGACAAAGGCAACGGATCAGCCGCTCATTAACACGTGCATCATTCGTTCGGCTTGCCTTTGAATATGCACAAGATATTACCTACTCAGCGCATTCAAAAATTGCTATCGGTGGAATGGATAAAGTATGTCAATATTGTCAGGCATTGAAATTTCGGAATGAAGCAGCCGGCATGTGCTGCGCATCAGGAAAAGTTGTGCTGTCACTTCTACCCGCTCCGCCGGAGCCTTTATTATCCCTTATTACTGGCAATTCAGATGATTCCAAATTATTTTTGCGTAAGATACGCAGATTTAATGCTTGCTTCCAAATGACGTCATTTGGGGCAACTAAAATTTGCGATCGTGCATCCGATGGACGTAATTTTGAAACTACATTCAAAATTCAAGGCCAGGTGTACCATAAAATCGGATCACTGATGCCAATGCCTGATAACAATCCAAAATTTCTTAAAATTTATTTTTTGGGCGATTGTGATGAGCGCGTGACGACTCGGTGCCTGTATAATTTTATTGAACAAGCAGAGGAAAGAGCAATTGTGATATTATTAGAAAATTTTTTAGAAGATCACAATCAACTAATTCAATTGATCAAAAGAGTTTCGCCACGACTGCAAAATGAAAATTATCAAATCGTCATAAAAGCCGACAAAGTACCATTAGGTGAACATGTTGGTAGATTCAACGCTCCAACTGTTGATGAGGTTGCTGTTATCATGGTTGGTGATCCAGCTGACAAAAGATTTATAAAAATTACACGGCGAGACAACACTGTCAGTACGATATCGGATCTACACCGTTCATATAACGCACTACAATATCCATTAATGTTTTGGCAAGGACAAGATGAATATCACCTTAATATCAAACAGTATGATCCAAATACCGGTAAATTTGACAATTATCTATTTACTTTCTTACTGTATGTATAGATTTTAATTTCGTATTGTTTTTTATTTTTTTAGGTGATTACAGAAATAAAAAAGTTAGCTCAATGAACTACTACGCACACTGAATAATGGTTAGACAACATCAAGACAATTATATCCTTCGATATCGTCAGCTGTTCCATCAATACATTGTTGATATGTATTCTAAGGTCGAAAGCGAACGCTTGCGATTCCTTCGATTCAACCAGGCAAAACTACGATCGGAAGAATATATTCACTTACGAGATGCTGTTGCTGGAAACATCGATGGAAATTTAAATCCCAATGACATCGGTAATGCTTTCATTTTACCTTCAAGCTACATCGGCAGTCCACGGAACATGCAGGAATACATACAAGATGCGATGACTTACGTACGTCATTACGGCCGACCAGAAGTATTTATTACATTCACATGTAATCCGAATTGGGAAGAGATACAACCGTTACTATTGCCAGGACAACAAGCCATTCATCGTCATGATTTAACTGCACGTGTGTTTAAACTAAAATTGAAATCCTTAATTGATTTTATTGTTAAATATTCAATTTTTGGTATCACACGTTGTTGACTGTATACGATAGAGTGGCAAAAGCGAGGTTTGCCTCATGCCCACATTTTGGTTTGGCCTAAAGATAGAATCGGTCCTGAAGAAATCGATCAAATAATTTCAGCCGAAATTCCAGACCCATAAATTGATCAAGAATTATTTGATATTGTCACCAAACACATGATCCATGGGCCATGCGGTGCTTTCAACATGACGTCACCGTGCATGGAAAATGTAAAAAAAACTTCCCAGTGGGTGGTACCATACTCACCACTACTTTCAAAAACTAACAAAGCTCATATCAATATTGAGCTTTGCAGTTCTGTTAAATCAATTAAGTATATTTGTAAATATGTTAACAAAGGCAGTGATTTGGCCATATTTGAAGCACGATACCAAATGGGCAGATACATTAGCAGCAATGAAGTTATTTGGCATATTCTCAGCTTTCCCATCCACGAAAGAGATCCTGCTGTCCAACATCTGGCAATACATCTTGAAAACGGTCAACGTGTATACTTCACTGAAGAAAATGTTCTCCAAAGAGCGTTCGAAGCTCCGAAAACGACTCTAACTGAATTTTTTACATTGTGTCACGTTCGTAGATTAACCAATCAGCGCCATCTATTGATAACTTACTCAACCCAGTCGACAGGTATCGACATCTGTTAGAATCATTTGGAGTTAACAGATAATTGTGACTGTCAAATAATAACAGACAAATAATTAGCAATAAATTAAAATTGCGACTATAATTTGAGATTTAAACTATCCTATCTCTCAAGTTGGATCGAACTGCACATGGTGTGCGAAATTTATCATAATCGGTTAAGTGGTTTATAAGTCCATTGAGGACAAACATTGTGACACGAGATTTATATATATTAAGACAAGATTAATATGGATACAGGCGAAAACATATTAAGGGTTGTTTGTATTTTATCCTCGTTAGCTCAAGCTAAGAATATTATTTTATTTATTATTTGCCAACAATGACGCAAAAAAGAGCAGAAATAGAACACGTTCTATTTTTCTAATTTTTGCCTCGGTTTTTGACCGCACCTAAAAAATGCTGTGTGTTCACACGAGACGCTAGCTTTTTTTAAAAAAAAAAGCTAAAGAAAACCGACCGTGAAAAGGAGGCTTCCGCAGCTACCACGCTCTCAGAGAGAGATATCGCAAGCTAGTTTTATTTAAGTCGTGAGGCGTGAGCATATCGCGTCAGTCTGCTGCTGGTTTCTTCGTTATGTATATTATAACCTTCATTTGTTTAAACCATGTAGGTTTGTATTGGCGTAAAGCGTACAATTCATTACTAGAATGCGATTTGTAGTTTATCATGTTTTAGCAGTATAGTTTTGAGTTTTCATTGTATTCATGTCTACGACTCTTGTAGAATCTGGTTTTGTTGACGACAACTACTAATGTCCTGTACAGAGCACAGAACACAGACGTTGAATTTCGTAGAGACATGAGCCATACTGTATGTGTGCGCATAGCTTGTTTGTTTCTCTTCTTGTTTTTTTTTCTTTGTATACCTGCTTGCGTATCGCTTTTGCCGCTAGCCCTAGAGCAGCAAGGCACTAGTGCGTTTACCCAAATTACATAAACATATATATTTGTATGCGCAAATATGCGTTTGTTATAATTGCAGTTTTGGTGGACTTGGGCTTTGAAATTTTTTTTTATTTTTTTTATTTATTTACTTATTGTCAGCTATGAGCAGCCGATATGAAAATAAAAATAATTTAAAATAATTATAATAAAAATAATTAAGTTTAAAGTAAAATTTAAAATTATATGTAGTTCTGAAAGTAAATTAAGGTTGAAATAATTATAAAGTTAACGTTAAAGCTCTGGGGAATTTAAAGAAACTAAGTGGCCCAACATTTGTTGCGTGGGTTGGGAAAAACCCAGAAAAACCCAATCAGACCAGTGGTAGATTAGTGATTAGTCGTTAAGATTAGGTAAGGCAGGTTTTAGTACTGGAGTCGAGGTCTCCAGAGAGACAAGAGAATAAAGCTTGTTGTAATCAAAACATAATACGCGAAATGGTTCATGAATTAATGTAGTTGCTTGAGCAACGAACGAGGCTAAGGGGTAAAAAGTTACGTGTGGATCTAATGGGAACATTTTATTTTATTCGACTTAGAAGAACTGATGAGTCGATTTCACCATTAAGTAGATTAGTGATAAATACTACACCATGCATAATTCTACGGTTCAACAGGGAAGGAAGATTAATTAAAAGAAGTCTACTTGAATAGGGGGGTAGGTCTATTCCAGGAACCCAGTTAAAACACCTAAGCGCAAACAGAAGAAATTTCCTCTGCACAGACTCAATTCTATCCTGGTGAATCCCGTATTGCGGGGACAACACACAAGATCCATACTCCAGGATGGGACGTACTAGGGATTTATATAGCGTTTTAGTGGTGTAGGGATCATCAAACTCTTTTGACCACCGCTTGATGAAGCCAAGAACGTTTATGGCCTTATTGACCATCGACGATATGTGAGAATCAAATTTTAATTTGATATCAAGAATGATGCCTAAATCTGTAATTTCAAAAACGCGGACAAGTGGGTAAGCATCAAGCACGTAGTGAGCAGTATGAGGGGTTCCTCTACAAAATGTCAAGATTTTACATTTTGAACAATTTAAATTTAGTAAGTTATATCGGCAACAAGCCGACAGCGCACCCAAGTCCGACTGCAGTAGGTTACATAGAGAATCATTATTATAGGTAAAACAAAAAAAAAAAAGCTTTACATCATCAGCAAACATAAATACACGAGAATTAGTAATAACAGCAGGAAGATCGTTAATAAAGAGATTAAATAGCAATGGTCCTAGGTGACTCCCCTGAGGGACACCGGAGGTAACAATAATAGATTTGGATACAGAAGATTTAAAAACCACTTTTTGTGTTCGGCCAGACAAGTACTCAGAAAGCCACGACAAGAGTTTCGCTGGAAATCCAATAATATTTAATTTTTCGAGCAGCAAAGAATGACTTACAGAATCAAATGCCTTACTAAAATCTGTATAAACGACTTCAGTTGGCATTTTAGCCTGAAACCCTTTGACAACAATTGAGGTGAACTCAAGAAGGTTAGTGGTAGTAGATCTTCGCCTAACAAAACCGTGTTGGTATGGGGAAATAATTGAACAAAGGGTTTAAGGGTTTACAAAGTGATTCCGCACAATATCTAAGTATACAACCTGGCAATCCATCTGGACCGGGCAAGAAGCCGGGTTTGATAGAGCAGAGGTCAATTAGCAGCGTACATTCAGTTACAACTGGGACATATAGACAATTTGAGGTTTGCACTTGAAAAGGATAGGAATTATTGCGACTATATGAACTCGATGAGTATACTGATTGAAAATACTCCGCAAATAGATCAGCCACTGCTTGATCGGAACTTGCTTTTGTATTATCAAGATAAACCGAGGATGGCAAGCATAAAGATTTACGTTTTGAGTTTACAAATTTATAAAACTGTTTCGGATCGCGGGAAAAGTTTGATCTGCAACGATTGAGATAATTGTTATAACAAAAAGTGTTAATGGAAATAAAATTTGACTTTGCAATTATATACGAGGATAAATCTATAGTATTTCCAGATTTTTTAAATTTTTTATAGGATCTTGATTTCACGTTTTTTAATTTTGATAGTTCCCTCGTAAACCATGGTGGTTTATTTTCACTTGAAGGAACAGTGAGGGGAACACAGATATCCAAATGCGAATTCAAAACTAACAAAAGTAGTTAGCTTGGCCTATCAAAATGTTCGAGGCTTTAACACTAAACTTTCTAAACTATATGTAAACAGCTTATCCTTTGATTCTCAGATAGTAGCACTGACAGAAACCTGGTTAAAACCTGATATATCTGATTATTCCGTTTTGCCTATGAAGTATAACCTTTACAGGTGCGATCGCACCTCCCGCAAGGGGGGCGGTGTTCTCATTGCCGTTGATTCCTGTATTTCCTCTGAACAGATTCAATCTCATGATCATCCGGATATTGAGTTCATATGTGTTAAAATATTATTTAGCGGCAGCTCTCTTTATATTACTTGTTCATATATTCCTCCCAATTCTGATATTAACATTTACAAATCCCATCTGAATGCCCTGCAGCTTGTGTCGTCGTTGTTGACGGATATGGATCAACTTATAGTGGTTGGTGATTTTAATTTGCCACATGTGTTATGGTCTGTGAATGACACATCTTCGGCGCAATTACCGGCCACTTCTGATGATTTTATCGATGGCCTTTTAGAGTTAGGCCTATCACAAGTTAACAGGGTGCATAACAGTAGTAATAAAATGCTAGATTTAATATTTGTTTCTGACTCTGATTGTAGTAATGTTAGTAGAGTACACCCTTTAGTGCTTCCCGAAGATACCTACCATCCAACTTTAGAACTTTCATTTGAACTTTTTAACCTTAGCTCAACATCTAACAATTGTTTAAAGACACGATGTTTTCGTAAAACTAACTTTACTAAATTAAATGACCTTCTTCAGCATACTAATTGGTCTCAACTTTATTCTTGTACTGATATAGAAACTGCCATTGCCATTTTTTACAGGACTTTGAATTCATATTTGGATATATGTGTTCCCGTCACTGTTCCTTTAAGTGAAAATAAACCACCTTGGTTTACGAGGGAACTATCAAAATTAAAAAACGTGAAAACAAGATCCTATAAAAAATTTAAAAGATCTGGAAATACTTTAGATTTATCCTTGTATATAATTGCAAAGTCAAATTTTATTTCTGTAAACACTATTTGTTATAACAATTATCTTAATCGTTGCAGATTAAACTTTTCCCGCGATCCGAAACAGTTTTTTAAATTTGTTAACTCTAAACGTAAATCTTCTTGCTTGCCTTCCTCGGTTTACCTTGATAATACAAAAGCAAATACCGATCAGGCAGTGGCCGATCTCTTTGCTGAGTATTTTCAATCTGTATACACATCGAGTTCATATAATGCACTAATTCCTATCCTTTTCAAGTTCAAGCGTCAAACTGCATTTATGTCCCAGTTATAACTGAGTGTACGCTGCTAGGCGACCTCAACACTATCAAACCCGGCTTCTTGCCTGGTCCTGATGGAGTGCCAGGTTGTATACTTAGATATTGTGCGGACTCACTTTGTAAACCCTTACACAAATTATTTAACTTGTCAGTTGACTCAGCTGTGTTTCCTGGTATATGGAAGGAATCTTTTATTATTCCACTCCATAAAAATTCTTCTAAGTCCAACGTTAAAAACTATAGGGGAATATCAAAGCTGTCTGCCATTCCGAAAGTCTTTGAAAAAATTATTTGCACCCAATTGCAGCACTTATGTACTTCAATTTTATCCCCTTATCAACACGGTTTTGTTAGGCGAAGATCTACTACCACCAACCTTCTTGAGTTTACCTCACTAGTTATCAAAGGGTTTCAGGACAAAATGCAAACTGACGTCGTTTACACAGATTTTAGTAAGGCATTTGATTCTGTTAGTCATTCTTTGCTGCTTCAAAAATAAAATATTATAGGATTTCCAGCAAAACTCCTGTCGTGGCTTTCTGAGTACTTGTGTGGCCGAACACAAAAAGTAGTTTTTAAATCTTCTGTATCCAAATCTATTTTTGTTACCTCCGGTGTTCCTCAGGGGAGTCACATGGGACCATTGCTATTTAATCTATTTATTAACGATCTTCCTGCTGTTATTACTAACTCTCGTGTTTTTATGTTTGCTGATGATGTAAAGCTATGTTTCACCTATAATGATGATTCTCTATGTAACTTACTACAGTCGGACTTGGGGGCACTGTCGGCTTGGTGCCGTTATAACTTACTTAATTTAAATTGTTCAAAATGTAAAATCATGACTTTTTGTAGAGGTTCCCCTCATACTGCTCACTACGTGCTTGATGCTTCACCACTTGTCCGCGTTTTTAAAATTAAAGATTTAGGCATCATTCTTGATAGCAAATTAAAATTTGATTCTCACATATCGTCGATGGTCAATAAGGCCATAAATGTACTTGGCTTCATCAAGCGGTGGTCAAAAGAGTTTGATGATCCCTACACCACTAAAACGCTATATACATCATTGGTACGCCCCATCCTGGAGTATGGATCTTGTGTGTGGTCCCCGCAATACGGGCTTCACCGGGATAGAATTGAATCTGTGCAGAGGAAATTTCTTCTGATTGCGCTCAGATGTTTTAACTGGGTTCCTGGAATAGACCTACCACCCTATTCAAGTAGACTTCTTTTAATTAATCTTCCTTCCTTGTTGAACCGTAGAATTATGCATGGTGTAGTATTTGTCACTAATCTACTTAATGATATATATGATATCGACTCATCAGTTCTTCTAAGTCGAATAAAATTAAATGTTCCCATTAGATCCACACGTAACTTTTTACCCCTCAGCCTCGATCGTTGCTCGAGCAACTATTTAATTCATGAACCATTTCGTGTATTATGTTCTGACTATAACAAACTTTATTCTCTTGTCTCTCTGGAGACCTCGACTCCAGTACTAAAACGATTTATCCTTTCTGCCTTATCTAATCGTAACCACTAATCACTAATCTTCCACTGGTCTGATTGGGTATTTCTGGGTTTTTCCCAATCCACGCAACAAATGTTGGACCAGTTATATTTATTTGGAACTTCCCAGGGCTTTAACGTTAAATTTTTAAATTTTTTATCATAATTTTGAACTTTATTTCAGATATTATAATTATTTATTTTATACTATATTATTTTAATATTATAATTATAGTTAATTTTGATTTGTCAGCTGCTCATAGCCGACATTAAATAAATAAATAATAAATAATAAATAATTCAAGGTCTTGTAAAAAATGGTGATGGCAGTTTCCATATCACTACAAGAATAAAGTTGAAACCACTTAGTATGCTGAAGCAAATCATTTAATTTAGTAACGTCAGTTTTACGAAAGCATCGTGGCTTTAAAGAATTGTTAGATGCTGGTCTAAGGTTATGAAGTTCGAAGAAAAGTTCTAAGGTTGGATGGTAGGTATCTTCAGGAAGCACTAGAGGGGATACTGTACTAACATTACTACAATCAGAATCAGAAACAATTATCAAATCTAACATTTTATTACTACTGTTATGCACCCTGTTAACTTGCGATAGGCCTAACTCTAAAAGGCCATCGATAAAACATCAGAAGTGGCCGGTAATTGCGCTGAAGATGTGTCATTCACAGACCATACAACATGTGGCAAATTAAAATCACCATCCACTTTAAGTTGATCCATATCCGTCAACACCGACGAAACAAGTTGCAGGGCGTTCAGATGGGATATGTAAATGTTATTATCAGAATGGGGAGTAATATATGAGAAAGTAATATACAATGAGCGGCCGCTACATAATAGTTTAACACATATGAACTCAATATCCGGATGATGATATGAATGAATCTGTTCAGAGGAAATACAAGAGTCAACAGCTATGAGAACACCAAAACGGAATAATCAGATATATTAGGTTTTAACCAGGTTTCTGTGAATGCAACTATCTGTGAATCAAAAGATAAGCTGTTTACATAAAGATTGGAAAGTTTAGTGTTAAGGCCTCGAACATTTTGATAGGCCAAGCTAACTACTTTTATTACTTTTTTGCCGTCGAAGTTAAGGCAACAGGATGGATAACCGGCGGTGCACTACTGATTCTTATGCCATTATTAACATTTTTTCGCCTGTTAACATACTCCTTTACCACGAGCTTTGGTGGCCAAAACTTTTCAGAACAAATTGTTGTGAAAAATTCGGGCGGAACACCCAACTTGAAAGAAGATATGCTTCGGGCGTGTTTAAATTTAAACTTTCCACAGTAATACGCGGGGAATCAATTTTACTTTTAACGTAGGCATTTACATCCTCCAATGAAGTATCGGAGGCAAGCCTTGACACGAATATGAACATCCTGGGGATGGATTTTCTATGCAAGATGGGGACGACTATGCAGTGCAGTGAGGCAATGCTAATTCTGAAGTGCGCCCATGCGCCAGCTGAGGCGATCGAAAGAGCCGAGTCAAGGCCAGAGGGGGAGAAGGATCAAGAGAGACGCGGCACCATAGGCAAGAAGCGAGAGACTGTCCTGGGGACGCATCGCAGCAAGGATACCACGCTAGCCAGGCAAGGAGCCGGCCGAAATGCAGTTACAGTCGTCAAGGAGCCATCGCTAGGCCAGGTGAAAAGTGCAGGAGCCGAGGCACCGCAAAGAGAAGACCCTAAAGCAGGATCATCATCGGAAGAAGACGCTGCGCAGGAATCGGTGTGGCCAGCGGATCATCATGAGGGATGACAAGCCGATCAAGCAAGGGTACTACCCCAAAAATCCGGCGATGCAACGCGTGACCGACCAGCAGGTAAACGAATTGATAGAGGCGGGGGCAATCGAGCCGTCAAGCAGCAAGACGAACGAGTGGAGGATGTGCGTGGACTACAGACAGCACAACGCGCACTCTATTCCGAATGCATACCCCGTACCAAGGATAAATCATATACTGGAAAAGTTGAGGCACGCACGTTACATCTCGACGCTGGACTTGAAGCAGGGGTACTGGCAAATCCCAATGGCAGCAAGCAGCAGGGAGTACACTGCATTCACAGTGCCAAGTCGAGGACTGTTTCAATGGCGAGTCATGCCGTTTGGTTTGCATTCGGCCGGTGCGACTTTTCAGAGAGCATTAGATACGGTGAAAGGCCGGGAGATGGAGCCGCATGCGTTCGCCTACTTAGACGATATAATAGTGATCAGCGCAACAAAAGAGCAACACATAGCAGACTTGAGAGAAGTATTCCGAAGGCTGAGAGTGGCCAATCTCAAACTTAATAAAAAAAAAGTAGAAACGTTGCAGTCGGACGCACCCGACTGCGGTTTACTCGATACCAGTAGTAAAACAGATTAAAAGAGAGCTGATTGCAATGGTGTGTGGATACGGCAGGGATGTACGCTGCCTCAAAGATTGTCTGGAGCAGATGGGGATGCCAAAAGCTATCTTCCTTCCAAATTTGGTGACTCTAGCTCAAAGTTTGTTAAAGGCAGGGGCTGGGGTGCGGTATGGGGGCGTGGCATCAAAATTTTTGCTGCAGATCTATGTATCATGTCAATAGCTATCCTCAAAGCGAATTTGGTGACTCTAGCTCAAAGTTAGTAGAATATGGTGGAAGGGGTGCTGGGGGCTGGTATGGGGGGGCGTTGCGTCATAAGTTTTGCTGCAGATCTATTTATGATGTTAATTGCTATCCTCACACCGAATTTGGTGACTCTAACTCAAAGTTAGTAGAATATGGTGGCAGGGGGCTCGGGGCGGTATGGGTTGTTAGCGCCATCCAAATCTCAAAATGCAGGTGGCTCGGGAACGAGGGGGGGGGGAGGGGGCGTGGCTCCAAAACTTTGATGCAGTGTTTTCGGGATCGTCAATAGCTATTTTCCTACCAAATTTGGTGACTCTAGCTTTAACGCTTTAGAAAATACACGCATTCCTGTTTTTCGTAAAGCATTGGGGTGGTTTGGGTCAGCTTGGGCAGTATGGATTGGCGTGGCATCCAAAGTTTTTTTTTGCAATTTTGGGGGCTAAAATCACCTATTTTGGCACAAAATTTGGTGGCTCTAACTCAAAAACTGTAAAAGATATAAAAAATTCTGTTTTTGAACTGCGGGGGCTGGGGGCAGAATGGGTAGGTGGGGCTCCAAATCTTTGATGCAGTTTTTGGGGGGTCGTAACCAGTTATCTACCTACCAAATTTTTGACTCTAGCCCAAACGCTGTGGAAGATACACGCACTACCGTTTTAAGCGAATCGTTGGGGTGGTTGAGGGCGGATAGGACAGTATAGATGGGCGTGGCATCCAATGTTTTCAAGAATTTGGTTGGGGATCGTCAACACCTATCTTGGCACCAAATTTGATGGCTCTAGCTCAAAAGCTGAGGAAAAATTGGGCATTTTTAGTGTTAAATTGCGGGGTGCTGGGGGCGGAATGAGTGAGCGTGGCTCCAAAATTTTTGATGCAGTTTTTTGGGGATTGTTAGTAGCTATTTTCTCCTTAAATTTGGAAGTTCTAGCTGTTTGGGCTTGCGAAATAGCTGGATCGATTTTGCGTTATCGAGCTTATCGATTTGCCAGCCCCTAGTTCATGAACAAGAAGAGGCTTGTGGACCCGTGCTGTACCTAAAGTAGAATCAGTTGGCACACAGGCTGTTGAAACAGAAAGATTGGGAGTTATGTTGTTAGATTGACCGTTAGAGTCTAGATTTCTAATAGGCGAGTTAAACAACATAAGCGGGCTAGCTGAAATACCCGCTGGGGGATTAATGCTAGGCACTAGAAGGGATTTAGTGGGCGGAACAGTTAGGACAGCAAGTGGGTAAGGACCCGAAGACTTTTTTCGCTTCGGAGATTCGGTTATCACCTTGCCATTTTTGAAGTTAGACTCTAGGTCTTTAAATGACACATGCAGGTTGTTAAATGCAACATGCATAGCCTTAAAACCGGCATGAGTCTGCCTCATAAATTGGGAAGTTTCCTTCACCACCTCGTTGCATGGCTCACAGTACAATTTCAGGCCTGTGTCAGCCAGCAAGCAGTCCCTAATTTTGGCTGTGAAGCCAGCACATTTTATGTGTATCATGTTATCGCACAATCTACACAATATAAAATCTTGGTTGGTTGTTCCAACCAACTTGCAATTGGTACTGCAGCAAACCAGCATTATGATATTATACAATAAAAAAATAAAAATTAAATTACTTAATTACAACAATTGATATGCAATATCAAAACAAGGTAATGTGCAAATTTAAGACTAAGACAGTTTCGAGGCAATGAGCGCGACAAAACGGTAAAAAGACAAGAGAGAGAGCGTGAGCGCGTAGGCAAATGCAACGGCAAGTACACCGGATAAGAGCGGACGAAAGCTGCAGCAGACTGAATGCTGGAGAGCGAGAGCAAGAAAAATAGACAAGCTGTTTGTTGTTAGTGGACGAATACACAGAGTAGACAAGAGCAGAAAAAACGAATTTATATATGTATGTATGTTTTCTTTATTTTAAAGCAATGCAGCGTCAGTTCAGCTGCAAATTGAAATGACTATTAAGTTTGCAATATTTTGTTATTCACACGTAAACATATACAAAGTATATCTGCGATCACTGCTAGTATTTATTACCAAATAAAGCCGAAATACACACCGTAAACAACACAGGAAAATAATAAATTACTGAGAGCACTCAAAAACACAACCATCACCAACGAAAGACAAACGATTTATGAAATGATTTTTGATATTTCATTTCGGCTCGGTATCATAAGCATCATAAGCGTCTCACCCATCACTGCAAACTGCCTCCAACGCGGTCCAGGAATGGCTGCATGCAATTGAGCGATGGATTGCCAAATGGAATATAGCCATTAACTGCTTTAAATCAGCGTGTGTGACTTTTTCTTTGCGGCACGGAACTTGCACACGTATTATTTTTGAAGGTAATGCACTGCAACCTTGGAGTCCATCTGGATCGGAAACTGACTTGGAGAGCCCACATTACGGCAGTTAAAACAAAATGTTTAGGCAAGCTAAAAAAGCTCTATTGGCTTTTCCATTCAAGTAAGCTTCAAATGGCAACCAAGGCTCTTTTGATAAATGCCATTTTAGCCCCAACTTGGACCTACGCTATCCAAGTGTGGGGAACTGCTGCTAAAAGCCAGCTTAACAGACTTAGAGTAGTCCAATCGCGAGCTGCACGTCATGCATCTGGGCTTCCCTGGTACGTGACAAACCGTGTCATTGAGAGGGACCTGAAAATTGTGCCATTTGGGGACCAAATCAACTTCCACAGCAGCCGATATGCCGATAGGCTTGTGGCCCACCCAAATACCTTGGCGAATGATCTCGCTGTACCTATCTCCCTCCGACGTCTGAAGAGAACCCATCCCAGTGATCTCCCTACCCGCAGGGTATCCTAATCCTATTTAACACCTAGTTATATTATATATATATATTGTTAAGGCATCATAATACGATTCCATACTACTTTTTAAGCTACCCATTAGGTTATGTACAGAAGATACTGAACGATTCCTTTTGACTTATAATAAATTGAAATTAGAAACGTTAAAAAAAAAATGTGTGTGTGTCCCTTTGTGTATACATGTGCATGTATATTTGTATGCGTAGCATTGGCATTGTCATTCATTGACCTGCTGCGATCATCATGAATGAGGACAATTTCATCAAATGGAATTATGTTTCTATACTCAAAAATATACGTATTCTAATTAAATTTCATGATCAATATCAGTCGCGATCAAACACTCCCCGAGTTAAGACGTGCCTAAAATCTACGCGGAAGCTGCGCCAGCTCTAAAGTTATTATTTACAGTTACTCGACAAACAAAACAAAACAAAACGAAACAAACCAGTGGTTGCTGATAAGCATCAACAAATTGTTGTTGTTACCATGAACGACGACGAAGACGACACAACTGTTTGGAGCTGGCAGAGAGTAAAACCGAAGTCAAAGTCAATCAAGAGACAACACCAAGTCTCTCCGATTCTACTTAGGAAAAAAATCGCTCTGGACTTTGCACCCAGCACCAGCTCAAATCAATTCGCCCTCCTAAGCGACAGCACGGCAAATAATAGAAGTGAAGACGAAAACGAAGCACTGGACATGATAACTGAAGACACCTTAGATGAATCTGCCAAGCCGCCACCTATTTTCTTATCTGAAGTCAGTAATATAAAAGGAATGCTAGCTTATCTCGAAAATAAAATTAATAAAGAGCTTTACTTTTATAAAGTACAACGCGATGGTCATGTTAGAGTTATGGTAAAGTCTATTGAAGAATATAGGAAACTTGTTAAAACTCTTACTACAGATTGTGTCAAATTTCACACATACCAGCTTAAACATGAGAGGGCATTCAGAGTTGTTATTAAGAATTTGCACTTCTCAACTGATATCGACTCAATTAAAAAAGATGTGGAGTCCAAAGGTCACGCTGTTAGAAATATTAGTAATATCAAAAATCGTGTAACCAAAGAGCCATTGAATTTATTCTACTTAGACATTGAGCCCAACAACAAGAACTTAGATATATACAAAGTTAAACACATTGGTAACGCAGTTGTTAATATAGAACCACCACATAAAACCAAAGAAATAGTTCAGTGCTATCAAGAACTCATATCAAAAAAATTTGTAAGCGGACGCAATCAACCAAATAACACCAAAGATGACAATAATAAAAATAACCTTGTTACACATCAATCATTTGCTCCGATTAATAATTCGACCCAACAACCAAAAGAGTACCAAACATACGCTCAAGCTGCTGCAGGAAATAGCATCTCGAACACGTCTCTAGAAAGAATAGAACAGCTTCTAGAAAAACAATTTCAACTTACCAATAATTTACTTAACATGATAATGTTACTTGTAAACAAGCTATGCAATTAAATCTAAACTTAGGAATATGGAATGCCAATGGGCTTTCCAACCATGTTAATGAAATATCTTTGTTTTTAAAAACGAATAACATTGACGTCATGCTTATTTCAGAAACACACTTCACTAGCAAATCTTTTTTTAGAGTTATTGGATACGACACAGTAAGAGCTGACAATCCGTCAGATAGAGCTCATGGAGGTGCAGCAATTATTGTCAAGCAGGGCCTTAAGTTTCAAATCATGGACAGTACAAGGGAAAACGCTATGCAGGCTGCCACAATTGAGATGAAATGTATGCACGCAGATGTATCAATAACAGCGATTTATCTCCCACCAAGATTCACAATAAAAGAACTCGAATTTAAAAATTTTTTCCAAGGACTGGGAACAAAGTTTATTGTGGGAGGCGACTTCAATGCCAAACATCCATGGTGGGGATCTAGATTGACTAACCCGAAGGGATCGGAGTTATACAAATGCATACGAAACAATAACATAACATCTTTGTCAACTGGTAAGCCTACATACTGGCCAACTGATAGTCGAAAAATTCCAGATTTTATTGATTTCGTAGTATTCTCTGGAATCCCACAAACACACATGCGAGTAATGGAGAGCTTTGACCTTAACTCGGATCATTCCCCAATAATAGCAACCTACAGCACAATAGCCCATATGTTCGAAAAGCCCTATAAAGTCATTACAGCCTCTACAGACATTAACGCATTTAAAAGCTATTTAGACTCAACTATAAGCCTGGACACTTCGTTAAAAACAAGAGAGGAGATAGACTATGCTGTGGAGCTTTTCACAAATACAATTCATGAAGCGAGCTACAGAAACACGAATCATGCTCTTAATCATCAACAACCAAACCAATTGTACCTCTCAAACGAACTTCGACAAAAAATACAAAACAAAAGGAATCTGCGAAAACGCTGGCAAGAAACTCACTACCCTGCTGACAAAAGATTATACAACAAGGCTGCATCTGAGCTTAAACAACTGCTGTCGAACTTACGCAATGAATCTTTAGCTGCGTATCTCAGAAACTTAGACCCTAATTCCAGCAACAATGAATACAACCTATGGAGGGCGACTAAATACCTAAAGAGACCAGCTAAAAGAAACATAAATATTCGTAATAGCAATGGAACTTGGTGTAGGTCTAATAATGAACAAGCGGTAGCATTTGCACAACATCTGCATTCTGTGTTTCAGCCTAACGATATAAATAATTCTATAACAGAGACTGAAGTAAAAAAATTCCTTGAGTCACCCTGTCAAATGAGCTTGCCAATTAAAAGCATCAAGTATGAAGAAGTTGTCACAGAAATCAAATGCTTGAACAACAAAAAAGCACCAGGCCCTGATAAAATAGACGGCATCACCCTAAAAAGCTTACCACCAAAATGCATTCGGTTTCTCACCCTCGTATTTAACGCAATTCTAAGACTAGACCACTTTCCAAGTCAATGGAAATGTGCAGAGATCATTATGATCCTCAAGCCAAACAAAATAGAAACGGAATACCGTCCCATTAGTCTGTTGACAATATTCTCGAAAGTGTTTGAAAAAATACTATTGAGGAGAATGTTGCCAATTTTAGACGAGCTCGCCATCATTCCTGAATACCAATTCGGATTCAGGAGAAGCCACGGGACCCCTGAGCAATGTCACAGGGTCATTAATGATATAGTTGTTGCATTTGAAAACAAAAAATACTGCACTGCTGCATTTCTTGATGTTCAACAAGCGTTCGATCGAGTCTGGCACAATGGTTTATTGTACAAGATAAAGAAATGGCTACCTGCTCCGTACTATTTATTAATCAAATCATACCTGACTAAAAGATGCTTTTACGTGCAGCAGAAAAACGATACAACATATGCTGATGATACAGCCGTTTTGGCAACAAGCACATCTAGAAATGAAGCTTCCGCACTCCTACAGTGTGAGCTAAGCCTAATTGAAGACTGGTTTCTTCGATGGAAAATTAGAATCAACTCCCTTAAATCCGTCCAAATAACTTTTTCATTAAGACCAGGTAGCTGCCCAAATGTTACACTTAACGGCTCACCAATTCCACAAAGTACCTGTGTGAAGTATCTCGGCTTGCATCTCGACCGCAGATTAACATGGAAAAATCACATCAAAGCAAAACGTCAACATCTTAGACTAAAAACGCTAAAAATGTCCTGGCTGATAAGTCGAAAATCAGAAACCACTTTAGAAAACAAAATTCGCCTATACAAATCTATACTGAAGCCTGTTTGGACCTACGCCATACAGCTCTGGGGAACTGCTAGCAACTCAAATATCGAGATACTTCAGCGTTACCAATCGAAAACTTTGCGTCTCATTGTCAATGCTCCTTTTTACGTAACTAATGAAAATATACACAAAGATCTTAATATTCCAACCATAAAAGAAGAAATAAACAAAACTAGTAAGAAATACATCGACAGACTCCACAACCACGAAAATAATTTAGCCTTAAGTCTATTAGACAACAGTTTAACAGTTAGAAGACTGAAAAGACACCACATTCTCGATCTCCCCAACAGATAAATCCAACAAACTGAAAAGATGTGATATATAATAGCAAATAAAAAGAGAGATATAAAAAAAAAAAAAAAAAAAAAGATCAATATTGTACAATTGATTCGCCTTCTCCCATTTAGCTGAAGAAACTTGGTTGGCAAGGTTCATATCAGTGTACAGAACAGGTATCAAAAGGTCACAAAATACTTTAGGCAAGCAAACTTTCATTCATATCTAAGAATCAAATTTATTTGAAGAAAAAATACCCAGCCTTGTGGCAAACACTTGTCCCTCACAACTGTTTTTCATCCCTCATTAATGCGCTTGGGTAAAAACAAACACAAGACTTTGACTTCGACGGCAGTCAAATATCAGTTCTGCTGCTGCTGATCATTCATACTCTTCCGAATTTTTACCCTATGACACTTGCTAACAACCCTTGCCATACAATTATGAAAAGATGTACACAAATTACGAAAGTGTATTCAAATACAAATACTAACAAACTTGTTACCGTTCATGCTTTCCGCTGACCCTTCTCCACTCCTTTAATAGACGGTCCGCTGAACGCAAAGCGCAACTGAAACAAAATAACAACCTGCTGGCTTGTCGTTGCTGAGACGCTAACGCTGCTGTATGAAAAATTACCCTTTGTACCAATATTCAATAATTGTCAATGAAGTTTCTCACGTTTGGCCTTAGAGTTGCACAAGGTTCATATAAATCGATACCACCCTTTCATAATGGCAAGCAGCAGGTATATTCAAGTAATGCCCTGTCCTCATTAGGACTGCATCATGCATCTTCGCATAATGAACGATGATGCAAAGCATCTCCCATACAAATTGTATGGGTGCTAGATATGGGAGATGGTGCCGTCTAGCCAAGATGCATGTACATCGCGTGTAACAGTACTCGATACTTTAAAAATATCTCTGTTATGCTCGATAATTTCTACTTTCGACGGCAAAGTGACACTTCGCTGAAGATCTTTCAGTGTGAAGTTAAGTGCTTCAAGTGATTTCTTATGTGCCATTGTGCACTCATCCCAAACAATGAGCTTGCATTGCATCAGCAATTTTCCCATTGCACTGGATCTGGAAATATTGCATGTTTGAGTATCAATTCTGTTTATATTGACTGGCAACTTAAGCGCAGAATGTGCAGTACGACCGCCATCTAGAAGAGTCGCCGCAATTCCAGATGATGCTAACGCCAAGCCAATGTCACATCTCGATCGAATAGTGGCCAAAATCAATGAAATGACAAATGTTTTCCCTGTTCCTCCAGGTGCGTCCAGGAAGAATAGGCCACCAGTATTATTGTCCACCGCTTGCATTAATGTTTCGTATACTTGTGTTCGCTGTTCATTCAGCAACGGCACATTATTTCGAAAGAATTCCTGCAATGTATCAACATTGTATTGCAGCTCTCGATTTAATTCTAGGCTGAATGCATCGTGCATGGATCAATTTGGCGCAGTCAATCCTACTTCAATCAGTAGCTTGTTTGCAATAGTCGAGCATTGATCCTCAATCAGAATCAATCCTTCGTTGTAGATGTCATCGGTCATTTGTATGTCAGGATTATTCGTATGAATGCGCAAGCGATGCAAGATATCTTCACATATGTCGTCTTTGTATTTATTCCATAACTGAATTGGTTGTGATGGCGAAAATGTGGTGTTGATAATTGCGAACAGCGTTCGTATTTGGTACGCATCTGATGAAACAACTGACTCCGATCCACATAATTTAAACAGTTCAACTTACAACCTTAAAGACAAATTCCTGCACAATACACGTGATTGATTTGATGGTTTCCAATTGAAATGTTGGGAAACGATTAACTTTTTTTTCAAAATTTCACAGTGAACAATACCTGTTTGTCACACGAAATCAACTGAGCTGAGAAAAATGAGTAGCTGTCAAACAATATTGATTTGTTGTACATGCTATGGCGCTGTATCTTAAAAGAGATTTTTCCGCTTCTCTGTTGCAATTTTTCCGGAATTTTCTTGGCTACAAACCTCAAGGAGCCCGAGACTTTTCCAACGAATGCAAAACCGTGGAAAACTGTTCGTGCGTTCAGGAGTTATAAAGCCATGGGGGAAATTTGGACTTAGTTTTATATAATAGATAATATACATGGTTTCTATTACACTTCTTTTATATAATTATTTATATTAACCAACTTGTTTAGAAATTGTCAAAATCATAGCAGTTGCGACACTTCAATTAATGTCAAAACAATTAGCACTCATACATTCGAGCTACATATGCATACATGAGTAAGAACACATGCAAATGCAAAGGCATCGAAAAAAAAATATCAAAAATCTCGACAAAGCCAGCCCAACCAAAAAATGAAACAAACTCACATGCTTTCATATACTAATGCATTTTGCCCGTTTGTTGCTTACCGCCTACGCACCTTCTTTCTCATTATAGAAGTGCGGCACACATGCATACATTTGAGCTCACATTGACTGCTTGCTCGCTCTGATAAGAATGCATACTTACAAAACACGATTAGATCCACGGACTCAAGTCTGCTCAGTTGCTCAACATTCGCAAGCAAAGCAGGCAAATGAATGACTTGCAGTTTATGGGCATACTTTGTTAGCCAAATTTGGTGCTCTTTTGTCTTTATGGATCCAATCGCATGGATGGATAAGAATCACCGTACGACGCACAGTGGCGCTTTTTATAATTTTGCTTGCAAAATTCAAATAAAAATTTTGCGTTTACAAAATATTGAATGAACTTATTTTAAACGAAATTCTCAAACGATTTCAAATTTTAGATCTACAATACACAAAACTTTGTTTTTTAGAAGATATAGCCCTTCAAAGTTGACTGATTTTCAGGGATAATAAAATCACAATTTAATGTAATTTGGTCGGCTGTAAGAAAGAATATCTCAAACACTAGGGAATGGATTGTAATTTTTTTTTTAATTCTATCGATAGATCTATTAAAAAAAAAAAAATTGATCACCAAATTGTACTGTTTGCTCTGCGTTTGGCCAGGTAAACAGAAATTTACCATTTATCCAATTTTTCACTATGTCTCAACTTTGATGGAAAATAAAAAATATCTATAAAATTCTATATTTTCTATATTTTCACATAAATTTCTTTGGCTCATTCTTAATTCAATGAAAAAAAATTATTTGCCCGCCGATGCCCCGTTTTTTTTTTTTTTGAGGTAAAATAGTTGAAAAAGACATAGTTCGAAAAAATGTGCTGCGTGCATTTCGGGGCTATTTATAACCTTCTGCTGTAAATTGTTGGCAATATTTTCAAATAAATTTTAAAAAAAAATTTTTATTTTTAATATTTTTGAATTTTACTTTTAAATCTTAAAAGCCTTTCAAATAAAACATAATATATTATAAGTCTTAAAATTTTTTTTTTTTTTTGATTGATTGATTTGATTTTCAAAAAATTTCAACTTTGTTCACTCATAAATATGCACGAAAAAATTTTAGAACCTTTTTTCTTATGTTCAATTTATAGTTTAATTAATTATCTTTTATATGCTTTTTAAATTGATCGATTATCTCATTTAGTTCATTCAGTTTTGATTTTTGCAACGAAAAATCAGAATAAGTGCCACGTCGCAGCGTGACTCCTCTATATTGTTTTCTGTGACTTCCAAATTTTTTGGGATTCTTCATTAATTTTCTTGGCAGAAATTTTGGTGGCTCTAGTTCAAAAACAAAAAACTCAAAAATTTTTGATGCAGTTTTTTGAGGGTTGTTAGTATCTTTCTTATCCTTTAAATTTGGTAAGTTTTTTAAGTTAGTGTTATGTATAGTTTTATACTCGATACCGAAGGTAAAGAGTATATTGGGTTTGTGCAATGTCCGTCATGGTGTCTGTCCGTCTGTATGAACGCCACTTTTTTCCACACCCTTCAAGCTACAAACTTGAAACCTTGCAAATAACTTTAATAATGGCATAATAGTATCAAGATTGGAGCTCTAGGATAGGTGGTTGGCAAATCGATGAACTTGATAACTCAAAATCGAAAAATCTATCTATTTCGCACGCCCCTCCAGCTTAAACAAAATAATTGAAGAGAAGATAATAACTGACAACACCCAAAATATGGCCTATAAAATTGTGGAGCCACGAACACTTATTCCGCCCCCGGCCCCCCGCAGTTAAATTACAGAAACACTCATATCTTCCATAATTTTTGAGCTAGAGCAACCAAATTATGTGGATGCCACGCCTATCCGTACTGCCCTAGCTGCCCCTAACCAGCCCAACGTTCCGCTGAAAACGGTATTGTGTGTATGTTCCACAGTGTTCTAGCTAGAGTCATCATATGAAGATTACTGTTAACGACCTCCAAAAGAATTAATCAAAGTTTTGGAGCCAACCCCACGTCCCCCTCAGTTGAAAATATGAACTACCTATATCTTCCACAGTTGCTGAGCTAAAGCCACCAAAAATAATGCCACTATAGGTGATAACAACCCCCTAAAAATTCAAATTATTTTAGATACCATGCTTATAAATCTTGCGCCAGCTGCCCACAACAGCCCCAACGCTTCGCTTAAATCGGTAAGAGTATCTTCCATAGTGTTTGAGGTAGAGTCACCAAATGTGTTAGGAAGATAACAGTTAACAACCAAAAAAAACTCTGCATCATCGTTTTAAAGCCACGCCAGACAGAGCTGGCCGACGTCGCCTTAGTCCAGGAGCCTGGGAAAGCATCGGGAAAGAAGGATTCTGGACAAAAACATCCAAACTATCACTTATTCTTCCTGACAATAGTGAGTGAAGCAAGGACCGTGATCCTAGTAAGAGAAGGCAACTATGCTTTTTTATTATCTAGTTACAATACTGACGACCTTACAGTGATATCGCTTGAAGGTGGCAGAGATGCGCCAAAACCGATGGCATTCTGCTATATGGCGCATGACATCGACGCGCCGCTCAAGAGCTCACCCGACTGGTGACGGAGGCTGAGCCGAAAAAGCAGCCCCTCATCATCGGAGCAGATGCCAACGCACATCACACAGTATGGGAAGCGGGGACATCAAGGACAGGGGTGAGACACTGCTTAATTTCATACTACAAACTAATCTAAAGAAAGCAAAAGAGGGAAAAAAAACTTACTTACGTTGGTCCTACCTCATCTAACGTATTAGATATTAGCCTCGCGTCGGTAACGAATGAAGCGGTAAAAGATTGGAGAGTCCTTAGTAAACTTTGAACGATTAGTGAAGAAAAAAGTATGCAGAAACCCACGGAACAGCAGTTTGTTAAAGAAGGTGAAATAAACCTATCGAGACTACCAGAGTAAGCCTCACCAGATAAAATAGAGACACTCAATAAATATTTGGTGACGGCCTATCATAAAACGTGTAGACCATCCCAAGAGAAATAGAGCCACAACCCCCATGGTGGACTCCAGAACTCCAGGCTCAAAGAAAAGACGTACAACAACTCTTCAAACTAGCTAAACAAGCGAAATAAGAGATGGTATGGATCGAATACAAAACGCTGCTTCTCAACTTTAAGAAATTAGTACGAGTAGCCAAAAGAAACGCTTGGCAAAACTTCTGTTCTGGCATTGACGAGACCGCTGACACCGCAAGGTTATGAAAGCCGCCAACAGATAGTAGAAAGTCAATTAAAAACTGAAGATTGCATATGGACGGAAAGCAGTGAAGATGCGGCGAATGTGCTCCTAGAGGCGCGATTCCCTAACTGCACAGAAGTCAACACAAACACACAAAGGATATCTACAACCACAAGAGTGGAATATCATAACTATGCGACGGATAATGTGGGCTATAGACTCTTTTGACAGCCAAAAATCACCGGGTATGACAGGATATTCCCGGCCATGCTGCAAAAGGTCAAACATACGATCACTCCATGGCTAAGAGACGCTAGAAACGCTACAAAAACTGATAGATCTCCAAATCAGAGAGAACACAAGGATAGCTCTAGAACAAAAGCAACACGGATACACGAAAGTCGGTGGTAACAGCGCTACATTCCCTCGTAGAAACCATAGAGAAAGCACTACACCGAAAAGAATACGCCCTAGGTGCATTTCTGGACATCTCAGGCTCATTCAATAATGTGTCAACAGCAGCTATAATGCACAGCCTAAGAGCTGTGACCCTAACTTAAGCAGTACACTCCTGGGTCCAGAACCTTCTGAGCAAAAGAAGAATCCAAGCGGAATGGGGAACCACTGCCGCAAGCAGGGAAGCAAAGTGTGACACCCCCCCAAGGAGGAGTGCTCTCACCCCTGCTGTGTAACTTGGTGGTAAACGACCTACTACGGAAATTCAAACGAAAAGCCTCGAAGATAACCGCTTGTGCAGACAAAATAAGCGTAATTATCACGGGCAGGTACCCATGGACAACCAGCTCAGTCATGGACCACACACTCACAAAGCAACTAGCATGGGCCATGGGAGCCGGTTTAAGTATCAACGCGGACAAGACGGACCTCATTCGCTTTACTCGCTGGGCTAAACCCAAAATAAACAATTAAACGCTGAAACCAAAAACAAGTATCAAATACCTATGGATTGTTTTGTATTGCAAGTTGAGTTGGAAACTCAATGTGGAAAAAAGGGCGAAGAATGCCACCAATGCACTCTATACATCGCAAAAGATGTTGGGTGGCACTTGGGGACTCTCACCAAGACTGACGCACTGGATTCTAATCTCAATTGTGCGCCCCATACTGTTCTATGGAATACTGGTATGGTGGAAAGCCACATAGAAGTCCACATACCTAAAACGAATGGAAAAAACCCAGCGACATGCACTTACGTGCATCACAGGGGCGCTGAGGATCACACCAACAAAAGCACTATAGACCACTCTGAACGTCTTCCCCGTGGACATACACGCCTAACAGCAAAAAAGACTGCACAACGTCTCTGCCTGATAGGCAAAATGACGGTAAACAGCTAAGGGCATAGTACAATTGGAACGGGGACCATAGTCGAAGCAGACTATATGACCCTAAGAAACAATTTTAACTTGACGCCCACGCTCTTAGGATTAGATGACTGGCGCTCAGGAGCGGAGCAGGCAGCCATTTGGCTCAAAAATGAGGGAAGGTGTCGGAGCAGCAGTGTTCTACGCTGAACCACCAATGAGCATGTCATACAAACTCTCGGAATGTCCAAGCGAGCAGGGAATTAATAGATGTACTTAGCACTTATAAAGAAATGCGCATCTACTGGAATCCAAGCCATCGGGGCTTCGAAGGAAATTAATTGGTAGACACTCTAGCCAGGCAAGGTGCAACGGGACTCAACAGTTACACTGCGGAAATTCCAATCTCCCGTCGAACGCTACATTTGTACATAGAAACAAAGGCTTGGGATTCAGCAGCACTGAGGTGGACAAACACCTCTAAAAGCAAAATCTCTAAAATACGACGATAAACTAACGCAATACATGCTTAAATTAAAAAAGCATGTGTTTGGTAAGTTTGGTAAGAATATAGAAACTAGTGTCTCCTAAAAAATTGTGCCAAAAATTTGTGGGTCACGCCAACTACGTTTGCCGCACCACCTCGTTAAAAACGGGTATGCGTCTGTTTCGTACAGATCTTAAGCTAGAGTCACCAAACTTGGAAAGCAGGTAACGACCACCAAATATCTGCATGACATCTTTGGATACCACGCCCACAAACTACGCCCCACAACCCACCACTTTTTGAAATGGGACTGCGTGAATCTTCTACAGTCTTTAAGCTAGAGTCATAAATTTTGGTGGCAATTTAGCTGGTGCCATCCGCGAAAGATCTACTAGAGACATAATCAACGCAGCTTACACCCCTGCAGCGGGCCATATACCGCGGGACAGGTGGGGGGCCATATTAAATTAATACCAAGACAAGGTCGTTGATGATGGCGCTGTCTGAAGGACCACCACCCCGATCCTCTAATGCCGGATGGCATCAAGGCAGCATTAAAGCTATTGGCCTGCGAGGACGAAAAAACCACAGAATTGTATAAAAAAGCTGTTGCCTTGTTGGGAGAAGTTTATTCCGCGGAAAGCTTGAGGCAGTTGACCTGAATGACGTGACCATTAGACCCCGAGCAGACGTTGTTCTAATTCATTAACCTTGGGTTTTTGGTGGCAAGGCTTCTAGACTGGGAACTAAGGACTGCACGCTTCTCTTTGCCCTAGAAAAAACTTTAGGCTCAGTTTCGCGAACTTAACTTCAACGTAAACGTAACCTTGATCTTGAAAATCAAGCGAACTTCTGTTTGTCGTTGTTTTAAGCCTATCTCAATTTAGTGCGAATTTTGGTCGAAATGTTTTTAAAGCATATGTTAAATTTAAAAATGGATGTAATGGTAAATTTATGTGTTCCTTGTACAAATTGATATAATAAGTAAGAAATTACCGGAAATGCGAACGCGGCGTTGGGCAGTTCAGCCAATCAACAGGGGTTGGCATGTCGCTGGCTACTACAGAACAACATTCAGCAAAATTAAGCACTTAGATGATTAGCAACTTATTATTCACAGTAGAATGTCCAAGCAATCATTGTTGCTTATGTTTTTGGGCAATCGTATGAAGATAAACATAAAACTCTGTGTTTTGGAGATTCTTCTCTTAAGTCAAGTCAAGTTAAGTTGAGGGTAACCACCAAACAGTGCTTTTCGTGTAGATCAACAGATCATCAGTTTTCACATTAAGCTAAGTTACGGTAACTGAGCCTTAAAACATTCTCTGTTCCCTAACATCAGTATTGGAGACAACTCTGCTGAGTGCCTTGAGATGAAGTTGGGACACGTCAGGCTCTAGTTAATTCATATGGTCCACGACCATTAAGGGCCTCTCCCACACCAACTGCTACGTGAGCTAATCGCTGACTGCTAAGTGACAAACACCGAGCTCATCATAAGATACGACGTTAACGCTCACCACAATCAGTGGGGAAGCACGGATATAAACAATCGGGGTGAGAAACTTTTATATTATATCCATTCGACCAATTTGACTAATTGTAATATAGGTTGAGGAAAGACGACCAATTATGGAGTCTCTTTAAAGCCAGCCTAACCTCCTGTAGAAAGAAACTCAGACAAACTAAGCGCTCCACTTGGCAGAATTTCTGCTCCACAATGGAGAAGCAGCATAGTTCTGTAAAGTTCTCTCCACCACTCAAGCACACGCGGGCTTCCTTTAAAATCCCGCTGATTCGTGGACAGCGACCAGTCTAGATTCAGTAGAACTTTCGGAGGAAACCCACGGTCCTGGATGCTCAGAAAAAACATCACTACCCGCTATCTACAGAGAAATTCATGAGCATGACTCCACTGACCTTTTCTCCAGAGATATTCAGAGGCTTTATCTCAAGGGTCATTCGTAGCTCCTCGCCCTTTATATCTTTTGTGCCGGACGGCAATATCCCAGTCCAACTGAAGAATGCAGGGGATTTTGGCATTAATTGGCTTCAGAAAATCTTTTTAGGTATCCTGACAACAGGATCAATCCCCAAGCCGGGGCTCGAACCCAAAGTCGTCTTCATGCCCAATTTTTGCAAAGCCTTACTTACAACCCCAAATATTATCGTCCCATAAGCCTAACATCTTGTCTATTCAAGACACTCTCATATCAGAGACTCGATCACGACCGATCACTTCTCCCAAGCACAACATGCTTACCAAAACCGCAAATCTACTGAGACAGCGCTTCATGTTTATCTCTACAGTAGAAAACGCACTCTTCAACAAGGAGTGCTGCCTTAAAGCCTTTCTAGACATTGTGGGTGCTGATTGATCAACTGGTCAAGGATCGTCAGGGCCTCAACCATTTCCAGATCTGTAAATAGAGGCACCTTGCAAAGAGGTGTTCTCTCCCCTCTCCATTGAAATGTGGCTGTTAACAGCTTGCTGCGCTGCTCAGGTAGTCCATTGAACTGAAATTGCAAATTGCACCCCTCATCACCCTATGTCTGCTGTTCACAGCCACCGACCCATCATACGGAGTCTCGGTGTGGAGGCCAACTTTATCCAAGAAGACATCTGTCCACAAGCTTAGCAAAGTACAGCGTGCCGCTAGACTGACAATAACAGGAGCCCTCAGAACGACCCAAACTGTGGCGAAATCGGTCAAAAACTACAGCAGATCTCTGAAGGAGATGCACTTTGGGATATACCTCATTTTGGTGCCCAAACATAAAGCAATCAAGGGCAACTGCAAAGCAGAGAATCTGCTCTCGTCACAGGTAGGAGGGTATAGATATCCCAATGTCGGACGTTGAGGAGGAGGAAACAGATTCCCACCTTTTCTGTGACTTTCCAGCTCTCTGCAAGAACAGAAATCGCTACATTGGTGCGGATGCTAGCCCGAAAAATATCCTGTATTTTATTCACAGCACGCTCTTGACAATGTGACACACTCTTTGGGTGAAGTCAATCACAGCAGTATCACAACGGGCCAATACATGGCCTATGTGAGTGGGGGGTCTTTCGGACCTTTCAATACCTGCATTATACTTTTAAAAACCAGCTGCATCATACCTTTGGATACCACGCCCACAAACAACGCCCGAAGGCGACATAGGGGTGACGCTGAAAAGCCATTAAATTTTGTAGGGTTTTTTCCATGCCCCCCGCAACAAAAATCCAGATACTACAAGGTCTATACAAAGTTTCTTAAAATGCGGAGCAAATGCCGATACTAATAAAGAAACAACGTATACATTAAAAGAAGCATTAATATTATTTCAGCAAAAAATATTAAAAAAGCATTTTCTTATAATATCCAAATCCTTTTTTTTTATGCAGATAAAAATAGTTGTGCGTGATCTTTGTTTAAATGTCTTTCATAATTAAATAGTTGACTAACTTTGTGATAGCAACGTATGCATTGATCTAGATTCAATAATTTGTGCAAAAATAAAAACACTTTCTGAAACCGTCGCACATTTTATAGGCAAAATTAACTCACAAAGAGGTGAAGCATATACAAAATTTGCATTCTATGTCTTGGAGCAATGCAACAACAAAAATTAAAGTCTTTTATTGCTTTACAAGAATGGAAATTCTAGTGTACAATGTAGGTGTTGCCAGCTCGTCAAGTAAGGTTGAAAATCATACTGAAAACACTCAAAAAGATTGTGTTCAGTGCAAAATGTATATTTTTTCGACTGCCTTACAGCTTGACAGACTTGAAAGACTTGAATTTTTGCAACTATCTTGGACCATTTATGCGTCAGACAAAGTGTCAATATAGTGGAGTAAAAAAAAGGCAAACCAATCTAATATGGGTTTGACGGAATTAAAACTAAAAGTTATATTGAAACTTTAAGATAAAATAATTATACAATTATTATTATACAAAATGTTACTACTACTGTTCTCATCTAAGTTTGGTCTTACATATGAAAATCAACAACTTGTATACTAACCTCGTTCCATCCGTATTTATTTTTAGCTTGGACAATTGCTTCATAGACTGCATTGTGCTCCAAATTTCTGACTACGTAAGACATTAAATAATGTGTACCATCAGTCCGAATCGGTACTGGCTTAATATGATATTCATGCCATTTTCCAGGATGCTGATAAGTTTCATTCATCTGTAATTAATATTGTATGCATTATTAAACACAGAAACACGTTCTATTTTTTGGCCGATCTGGGGGTTTAAGGGACATTGAATAAGAATGGCATCTTTTTCCCACATCATATCACAATGTTATCATAGCCAACGTTATCATAAGACCCAAATAATCTATTTAACGCCTTTAATCATATAAACAAAGATGTTTATTTGAAACCTATTCTTTTTAGGGGTAAAATACTTTCAATTTCATATTTTTGAGGAATTAACTATTTGAGCAGATCAACGTTGAATGTGATATTAGCGTTGAATGCGAAAAAGGAAACAAAAAACTAACAGTCGGTTTTTTAAGGTTATGCTGAGAACAGGTTTTAATCGAGTTTAAAAGACATCGGATTCTATCAAACCTGCTTAAAAATGTATTTTAACACACTCAGACACTCAGATCAGTCAAAATATTAATTTTTTGAGTGTATTATAATAATATTAAAAAAAAATTTACCAAAAGCCTGCGATACATAAGTTTAATCTCGTCTAAAGGTGGTATGGACTCTATTGTCCAAGTTAAATTGTAATGATCTAGAAAGCCACTTAAAGCTGGCGAAATAAAATCAGCCGGGCCAGGACGTCCAGAAACTTCAATATATTTTTTTGTTCGTCCAAGTGCATTATCTGCAACACAGCTGTAATTTCCAAAATCAGTTTGTTGAAAGTTCCGAATAATTAAACTGTATCTATCATCATGAGGATACATTGAACGCCGATCAGTTGGATCCAAAAGGAAAGAGTTTTGATACCACAACATCTAATTAATAAAAGAACAATTAAAGTTGTAAAAAAGTTCCAATCGCTTTTGTTTTGAATACTTACTTCTGAATTGACATCACCATGAACCACACAAACAAGCTCTATATCATATCCTTCAGCAGCATGTACCCAAGCCTTTTCAACCGTTATTTCCGGTGGTGCTTTAATGCAAAAAAATTTGAAAGTGTATTAAGTATTGCCATGAGCTAGATGTTTTTTTTTTAACATTTATACCACCCTTGTGTTGAAAACTACACATTTCATAATTTTATTTGCCAATATTTCGCTACTTTTAAAAGGTAGGACCTTAAAATCTTGAGACAATTCAAAATTGCTCGCCTTCAGGTGTAATTTTTAACATAAGCGGAATTCCTATTTTAATTTACTCCTAAGAATAGTAATTTATTATACAAAGTTTTACCTTTTTACTCTCGAGATGTCTTAACCGACAGATTATGAATAACGCGAAACTTTGATGAAAGTTTAAAGTTTGGCAAACAACTCTATAAAAATTTAATGACATTGAATTGATTTGGAGTGCTTAATCCAAATCTGGAGTCCTATTTGAGCTGGCACGAGTGATTTTTGGTATACTCCAAAATAAAAGTGAACAACTTTTTAGTGAAAGCTATATTGTTTGTCGCAATGCTCAATTTTATTTAAGACGGCATTATTTAAATTGCTAAATTTATACAAAATGTTTACCGGAGAGAAAAGAAACTGAGTTCTTTTGCAATTGCAAGCGGAATATTTTCTGCGTTTCATTGCTGTTCAAAATATTGATAGTTATAATGATAATAATAAAATGAATGATATTAATGATGATAATGATAGTGATAACGATTATGATATTAATAATGATAATGATGATAAGCAGATTAACTTGTTTTGATTAAAAGCATCCTACGAAGTTGCATTAGCTTTTGCAATACAATGCTGTCCGTTAGAGAAATGTCAGCTATTAATACATACAAATTTTCCATCTCAGTGTAGTTGAAATTACGTTTTTGTTGTCAAGATACAAAGAAATGGGGTGATTAAGTCTGTTGGACATAACATTTGTCATGAAAGTCTGACACTGCCGTGAAACTGCACGCAAATTGTGCTTGTAAGCGTGTAAATCTGTGACGGCCATCACTCATTTAGGGCCGGTTTCTCAATGTCCAGTTAAAGTGAAAATTAGTTAATCTCGGCATAACTTTAATGCTCGTGTTAAATCAGTTTGGGTTTCACAATGAAAAACTAACCTTATTCGTTCAGATACTATCGCTCTAATGGTGCTGCCAACCTAATACGAGGAAATCAGCTGTTTGGTGTGGTATTTGTTTTGTTTTGTGACTGCCAAAGTCGAAACAAATGCTTAAAACATTAATTTTATTGAGCGCGGCTAAAATATATAAGCGCCAACGTAAGAAAAAGTTTTGGTTGCTGAGAAGCATGCAGTTAATGTTCTTGTGAAGTCAAATCAAAATATCTTGTATAATAATAAAACATATACAATGCAAGTGTCGGCTTGAATCAGGTAATTGCCTAACGATGGTTTTAGCGATATTTATATCGGCTCTTTAACAAAGCATAAACGTTAGCCGGCACTCAGGCATCAGTTAAGTTTATCGCACGCTAAGCACTAAACCCACATTGAGAAACTCAATTTTGACTAAACTTAGGATAATTACGCTAACCGGACATTGAGAAACCGGCCCTTAAGGTGATAAATTCACACAAAGATAAATAAATTTTAAAATTAACCAAAATGTTTAATTTACATCGAAACTCTATGTGCCAAAAGTCGAGATAATTTACCGTTAGGTTTAAAAAGCTCACAAGCTAGATGTGCCAGCTCCAATCGCACTTAAGATTTGGATTCAGAACTTTCAACCAAAATATATAACTTTTTTCTAAACATCTATTTTCATAGCGGTTAATTTTTATAGGAATTTCGCTTGAAGCAAAAAGCTTGAAAATAAAAACTAATGAGTGTTTGAACTCACGATCGATGTGTTAACCTCTCTTTGTACCAGTCTGATTGCTATATATTAGCATAAAACATGATCATATATACTCCTCCCAATATTTACCCTATGACACTTTCTAACCATCCTTGCCACACAGTTATGCAAAGATGTACACAAATTACGAAAGTGTATTCAGTAGTGCATTGGTACATATGTATATAAATGTAAGCGCGCGATTGCCGCCAATACAGAAAAATGAAAAAATATCAAAAATAACAAAAACCTCGATAAGCAGGTACAGCAAGAAATATATATATGTTTCAAACGCACTTGCATACAATATGTACCAACAACATTTTACCGTTCTTGCTGTCCGCTGACCCTCCGCCTCTCCTTTAATCGATGGCCGCTGAACGCAAAGGGAAACTGTACAAAACAAAAACGTGCTGGCTTGTCGTAGCTGAGACGCACAAGCTGCACAAAGAAAAAATACCCCTTGAACCAATATTCAATAATTGTCAATTAAAACTCTAATATTTATATATTCTTTATGCTAGAATATAAACAATAAACAATGCTAGAATATAAACAAACATGTCGAATAGAAATTGTATTTAAGAATCTCAAGTTTTGCTATTCAATTGCACAAAGTTCAATTTATACTACCCTTTCATCTTGGACTGTATCAAGCAGATTGAGGCAAAACTCTAAAATTTGTATTTAACAGTTATTCTCTGCCGCTACACCAATACAATCATACTCAGATGAATATGTATATGAAATTTTTCAGTCGGTCCACGACAGCACTCTAAATTTGTTCGTAGATCGAGATCAGCGCAGCACGACACTCTGCAATTATTTGCATGTATTCAACTGGCAGAAAAATATACCCGTGCCTAAAGATATTAACACTAGAGGTGGAGAGCTATCGATGGCAATATCGGGACTATCGATGGTTGACCACTATCGACTCGCCATCGATAGCGGCGAGCTCTCTCGATAGTGTTCGATCGCTATCATCGATAGTCGTCGATATTTTGAGAGAGAAAATAAAGGAAGAAACTTGCTCACATTTGTGGCATAAGCGGTACAAATTTCTATTAACAATAATGGATCGTTTTCTTCAAATAGGTAAGATATTGTGTACTTGTTTTTGTATTATAAAGTAAAAACCAAAAGTACTATAAGGAATGTGCCGAAAAGAAACTGCAAACTTTATTTCTAGTATAACTTTCAAGTTTTTTATTCGATTTAATTTTTTTTGTTTTTTGTATTTTAGGGAAAAACATTAACTTTAAATTGGCATAAACAAAATTTTAAAAAATTTAGCCTCTTATTTTCAATAGAATTTTTTGTTTAACCCCTCTCATCAGGCTCTGCACACCCACTTCGGTAACTCTGCCGGCGGCACGCTTCCAGTTTTTTTTAATGTCCTTCATGTTTTCGGAGAGACTGCCGTTCTTGCGCTTTACAATGGCCCAAAATCTCTCAATGGGACGAAGCTCTGGGCAATTTGGTGGGTTCTCCTCTTTTGACACAAATTTGATGTTTTTAGTGTCAAGTAACGCCAATGTTGAACGGGCATAGTGCGCTGACGCTAGATCAGGCCAAAATATTGTCTACACGTTGTGTTTTTTATAAAACGGTATCAGCCTTTTCTTTAAACACTCTTTCTGATAAACGTCAGCGTTAATTGTGCCCTTTGTGAAAAATGGGCTTGTTCTTAAGCCACAGGTGCAAATGGCCTGCCATATCAGCACTTTCTCTCCAAATTTATCCACTTGAATTTTGGACACTGAGTCGTCAACTGTTCCACCTTTAGTTTTTGTATAAAGTTGGGGGCCTGGTAAAGTTTTTGAGTCCAATTTTACGTATGTTTCGTCGTCCATAATAACGCATTCCACTGCATCAGTGAGCAAGCGTTCATAGAGCTTAGAGTTTTACCGACTTCTACTTGGCGGAGACTTTTTTTTGAGAGCTTTTTGTTTTTTGTATGTCTCTAAGTTATGCCGTTGCTTTATTCGTTGAACCATACTTGTACTAGTATGGGCTTTCTTTGCCAAATCTCGAACAGAGAACGTGGGATCTTTGTGAAGTAATTTCATAACCTTCTTATCAACACTATCATCCTGTGGACTTTTTTTTCTTCCAGTTTTTGGCAAATCTTTTACAGAACATGTCTCTCCAAATTTTATTATAATGTTTTTTACACTATTTACTAACTTTGTACCGTTTTGCTAATTTTCGGTACGACACACCATTTTCGGTACAGTAATTGTGAACAATTTTCTTGCGAACTTGCTCTTCAATTCGAGGCATCGTGTATTGTGTACGACGAATAAAGAAAAGATAAGATGCAAAAAACGCAGAATTAATAGAGCTTTCTAACGGTGCATCGCACGGCATGATCGAAAGCTCCCACTGAGAGCTTTTAACATTTGAAAGTGTGCAGTTTCTTTTCGGCACATTCCTTAGCAGGCGAAAAATTTAAAAGCGCCCAAGAAAGCTTCCCATACACGTTGCTTCAAGAAATACCTACAAGGTGGAATAGCTTTTTTTTATGATTCAACGAATATTGTCAACGAATGATGCTATCAATAATGTGTTGTTAACAACAAGAAACGCACCATTGCCTTTCACTGCGGAGGAAATACAAATTTTAAAAGAAATAGAACAAATACTTGTGCTGTTTCAAGAAGGAAGTGAAAAGATTTCGGGTGGAACGTATGTATGTTACCATTTCATTAATAATACCTACGGCATACATTTTATGCCGAAAATTAGAACGTATTATGCCAGACTTGAAAACGCTCTTTTTCAAATATCTCTGTATACCCGCAACTTCTGTAGAGTCGGAGGGGGTCTTCAGCAAAGCAGGACAAATTATTTCAACGCTTAAGGACGAAAATGTAAATGTTCTACTGTTTCTTAACCAAAATTATTGGTTGAAGTAAATATATAAATAGCAGTTAAGGTAAACCTAAAAAATTAAAAATCATATCATTATTCGAATAATCATTTTTATCTTACTATTTTCAGATGAAGAAAAACATTTGGAAAATTAATTTTATACTCTTTAAAAGTTAATGTAAATTTAAATACTTAAGGAATATATCAAAGAAATATTTCAAAAACTAATTAAATTAATGTTTTTTAATTAACTTACTGGACTATCGACAACTATCGACGATAGAATTTTCTTGCTATCGTCGATAGTCGATAGTTTATGGAAACTATCAACCACTATCGATAGTTCTCCACCTCTAATTAACACACCAATAAACTAATTTATTCATATATGGAACTTACATAAAATTGTAAGTTGAATATCCATTGATACGCGCTCTTTAACGCCATTGTCAGCTGAACATTGATAAGTACCAGCATGGTGTCTGTCAACGTTTTCTAATATCAGCGTTGAGCTATCTGACAAGTGAGTTGGGCCAGAAAAAACATCTTTTTTAAACCAGTATATTGTAGGGACTGGATTTCCGGATGCCTTACACTCCAATGTTACCGTACTTCCCTTACGTGCAGTTATTTGTCCGTTGTGAGGAAGTGCCCTTAATGTTGGTGGTACTAAATACAAATTATTATTGTTATTTTAAGTTGTAGCTAAAATACAAAATGTTTGATATACCTAATATTTCAACTGTATGGACTTGATCTCGGTTTTCTTGGTCTCCAAGTTGACAAATGTAATCACCTGCATCCTGAGTCTTTACGCCGTTTATCTGAAGATTATAGTCGCTTCTTATTTTAAACCTTTGATCTCTTGAAATTTTTAAATGGCCAGCAGTTAGAACCGATGAGCCCTTTCTCCAAAGTAATACAAATGATCCAAGATTTTGCACTTTACATGGTAATTCAATAGTTTCGCCGACTATTACTTTGTAGAGATGACCTCTTGATAAAAACTTCGGTGCTGTTGTGGATGCTTCGTTGTCCGGTAATATAAATCCACCTGCAAGAGACACTGTAAAAAATTTTATGTATTATGTCTCGACATTCAATATAATTCTTCACACTTAAATATTGTGAATAAAATAAGATATGCGATAAACAAAGATTTCAAGCCACACATTTTATTGGCCAATTTTAGCTTCTTTTAGCTTCTTTAGCTTAATAATATAATTAAAAAATATATAATTAACAGACTAAAATTAAACTAGTTTTTTCCCATTATGTCTTCAAATACACGAACTTGCGCTGCCACTTTGTTGCTGTAATTTTTCTGTGCGATCTGCGTCAACTATTTTTTATATCCCAAATATTATTTAATCGATGGACTTCTGAAGTAAGGCCTGTCGTATGTTTGCAGGGTGAATAATCGTAATATTAGAATGTTAGATTTGATATTTACTTCGGACTCCGATTGCAGTACAGTTAGTAGAGTACCCGATCTAGCGCTTCCTGAAGATACCAACCTTCAAACCTTAGAGCTAACCTTTGAAAGTCTTAGCTCTAAAACTAACTTAGCTAAATTAACAGATCTTACAGCATACTAATTGGTCTCACCTTTATTCTTGTTGTGATATATAAACTGCCGTTGAAATATTTTACAAGACCTTGAATAAGCATTTGGATATTTGCTTTCCCCTCACTCCATCAAGTGATAATACAACACCTTGGTTTACGAGGGAACTATCAAAATTTAAAAATGTGAAAACAACTAAAAAAAATCTGGAAATTCTATAGTTTTACTTCGTAAATAATAGCAAAGTCTTATTTTATTTCTGTAAACACTTTCTTTTACAATTATTATCTCAATCGTTGCAGTTTAAACTTTTCCCGTGATCCGTTTTATAAACTTGTTAACTCAAAACGCAAATCTTCTTGCTTGCCAAGTTCCGATCAAGGAGTGTCTGATCTATCCTTTTCAAGTTCAAACGTCAAGCTGCATATTTATCCCAGTTGTTGCTGAGTGTACGCTGATAAGTGACATTAACTCTATCAAACCCGGTTTCTCGTCTGGTCCAGATAAAGTGCCAGGTAAACTTAGATATTGTGCGGATTCACTTTGTAAACCCTTACATAAATAATTTAGCTTGTCGGTTGACTCAGCTGTGTTTTCTGATATATGGAAGGAATCTTTTATAATTCCACAACATAACAGTTCTTCTGAGTTAAAAGGGGTATCCAAGTTTTCTGCCATTCCAAAAGTCTTTGAAAAAAGTAAATGCTCTTAATTACAGCACTTATGTATTTCAATTTTATCCCCTTATCAACACGGTTATGTTAGGCGAAGATCTACTACCACCGACCTTCTTGAGTTCAGCTTGTTTGTTATCGAAGGGTTTTAGGTTTCAAAATTAAATATTATTGGATTTCCAGCGAAAATCTTGTCGTGGCTTTCTGAGTACTTGTGTGGCCGAACACAAAAAGTAGTTTTTAAATCTTCTGTATACAAATCTATTTTTGTTACCTCTGATGTTCCCAAGGGGAGTCACCTAGGACCATTGCTATTTAATCTCTTTATAAACGATGTTCCAGCTGTTATTACTAACTCTCGTGTTTATATGTAAATGTAAAGCTATGTTTTACCCATTAAAATGATTCTCTATGTACCTTACTTTAGTCGGACTTGGGTGCACTGTCGGCCAGGTGTTAGGTAAGTTACAAAATTTAAATTGTTCAAAATGTAAAGTCATGTCCTATGTCGAGGTACCCCTCATACTCTTCACTTCTTGCTTGATGCTTCACCATTTTTCCGCGTTTTTGAAATTAAAGATTTAGGCATCACTCTTGCTAGCAAACTAAAATTTAATTCTCTCATATCGTCGATGGTCAATAAGGCCATAAATGTTCTTGGCGACAAGAATCTGTAGTCAAAAGAGTTTAATGATCCCAACACCACTAAAACGCTATATTCATCTCTAGTACGTTTCTTTCTGGAGCATGGATCTTGTGTGTGGTCCCCGCATAACGGGATTCACAAGGATAGAATTAAATCTGTGCAGAAGAAATTTCTTCTGTTTGCGCTTAGAAGTTTTAACTGGGTTCCTGGGATAGACCTTCACTGTATTCAAGTAGACTTCTTTTAATTAATCTTCCTTCCTTTTTGAACCGTATTATTATGCATCACTACACCTAATCTACTTAATGGCGAAATCGACTCATCAGTTCAATAAAGTCGAATAAATATATAAGTTCCAATTAGATCTGCCCGAATCTTTTTACCTCTTAGCCTCGATCTTTGCTCAAGCAACTATTTAATTCATGAACCATTTCGTGTTATATGTTCTGACAAAAGCATGCTCAACTCAAGAACTTAATTGATCGATCTGTTGTCTTTATCTAATCTTAACCTTTAATCACAAATCTACCTCTGCACACTGGGCCCAATTGCCGATTTTTTGGCATAAAGTCTAATATTGATACTGCAAAGCTGAAACTTGGAATATATGATAGTCTTAGAATGCATAATACATGAAAAACAATTTTGATAATTCTGGACACGCCTACTCTTAACGCCCATATAAGAATGCATTGCGTATACGTACCATAATGTTGATTTATTGATTTCCCGGTTATACATTAGGTAAAATAAACGATAACTTAATTTATTTAATATAAGTGTCTATAAGTCTAATAGTCCCAAACAGGATATTTTAGAATTTAATAATAGTTTTAATTGTATCCTTTGCCGATAAATTTAAGTCTTTACAGCTTAAAGAGATGTGAAACGAAATTAGTTTTTTGTAATGAAAAATGCAAACAAAACATTACTATTCGATAATTTATTTTGTTAGTAAAGCTAAGGGAAAAAAAAAGAAAAGCTAAGGAAAAAGTAAGATATATTCTTCTTTATTAGTTTTCTAACAGCCACCACAGCTAAGCGCGCATGTTTGCTGATTCTAGTCTATCTCTATTAGATATTCCCTGATCAAAACGTAGTTCATGAACCGTTATGTCGTTACTTAGATCAATAGATTTATTTGTCTCTCTTCTATATCTATGGTAAAGTATTGGTATGCCTTCATGGTTTTGGACTATTCCGAGTTTATCTAGGTATATAAATGCCTCAGGGGGAACATAACCGTTTAGTAGAGCAGATTTAAAATAGGTTTCATCCGTGTAGAAAGGAGCCAATATAAGATTAATATTCTCGTTTTTAAGGCATTTTGCTATATGTTTACATATCAAACTGATCATAAAGTTGTCTATTCTAATTAGCTTAGCCGCGTTATAGACTTGGCTGTTTTTGTAGAATTTGGTATATTCGCTATCCGGTTTTCTATGCATGGATGTACATGATCTTATGCATTTTGCCTCGTTGCCTCTTAAGTGCTTTGTATGAAAGAGATTTTTGATTTGTTTTTTGAATGTTTACGTGCTTATTAAAGTACAGAAACTTGTCTAAGTATACTCCTAAGTATTTTACTGTATTTGATATTTATGTCCGTGTTGTTGTTTTGGTCAGTTATTTTAAACTTCTTCCAATTGTTTCTTATAGTATTGTTTCACTTTTTGACAGGAGGTCTAAATAATATTGATTCGCATTTATTCGTTTTTATTTTCAGGTGCTAGTCCTCTGTATATTGCGATACTTTGTTTAACATATATTGAACTTTGTGGTTTATTTCCTCAACTGTCTTGCCACTGTGATATATTACTAAGTCATCAGCGAATGCAATAATATTCTCCATTGTGCTTAATAGTGCGTTTATGTAAATGTTAAAAAGCTGTTGGCGCGTTCACGGTGCCTTGCTGAAGCCCGTTAAACATTTCAAATGTTCTTGTACTTGTTTGATCGGAGTTTTGAACAATAAATTTTTTATTTATAATCATATTATGTATCAATATTATCAAGTGTTGTGGAAACTTATACTTAATAAGTTTACATATAAGTCCTTCTATCCATATTCCGTCAAATGCTTTTTCCAAATCTATGAGACAAGCTCCCACGCATTTTTTTTTGATTCCAGCTCCAATGTACATCAGACACCAGGCAATTTATGGCGTGTATTGTGGAATGATTGTTCTTAAATCCAAATTGTTTGTGATTAATTATACTCTGATTTGCGGTGTGCTGATTTATGTTGATGTTTACACATATCTCAAAAACCTTACTTATATTTGGGAGTAAGCTGATGGGGCGAAGATTGTTGATATGATGCATGTCATTACCTTTTTTTGGCAACAGAACCATTTTGGCTGTTTTCCATTTATTAGGGAAGTATGCATTATTTAGCATATTATTGAATAATGTACAATATTCTAATATTGCAGAGTTTGGGAGATTCTTAAGTACTATATTGGGAACTTCGTCGAATCCTGATGATAATTTGCTTCTTAGGTTTCTAAATATATAATTTAGTTCGTTATATTGTACAAAAAATTCTTCGCATTGATCGCTATTCAGTGCATTTGATTTTTTATAGTTGCAAAAGTTTGTTTTTCTAGTCTGTACTGTTTCGAATTGGTTTTTCATTTCAGAAAAGTTATGGAAACAGAATTCAACCATGTTGTGTGTAGGATTATCTGGGTAATTTTCCTTTGGAGAATGAATAGATTGGAAATAAGTGCCAATTGTATTGAGAATATTCTCTTGGTCGGTAATAATCAGGTTATTTGTGTTATGTTCTTGTATGACAAGTTCTTCTGGTACATGTGCATCTTGTATAAGGTTTCTAAGCTCGTTGGGGACCTTAAGCATTGGAATTTTGAGTGGTATTCTTTTCTTAAAGTTTTGTTTCACCTTTTGAAACATGTCTTGAGAATTTGATGGGTCAATTTTTTAAAATTTTTTTTCGAAGTGATTGTTTATTGCTAGGCTTAAGTTTTCGCTGATGAGTTTTTTTATAAGTTTTAGTTTGGTTTTTTGAAATTGTAGCTCCGAAGGTCTAAGAACATTTTCTAATCTGTTATGTTTTTTGATTATTGAAAGGGTATTTTTCTTTTCTATGTAGAGCTGATTCAGGATGGGGTTCAAAAGAGATTTAATGTAGTTAGATGGTTTAGATTTGGGAACTATTGCATGAATGGAGCGGACTATTGTTTTATTTATTTTGTTAAGGTGCCATTCTATCTCGTTATTATCTAGATTTTTATTGTTTGGTGCGATTGGTTGGGCTTTCAAGAGTTGATAAACTTTGTTTTGGAATTTTTGCCAGTTGGTTTTTTTGTAATCGAGTTTGCCTGTGTTTTTTTCGTTTAATATCTCAATAGGTTCATCTATGTAATTTTTATATAACATTATCTGGACGGCTGTATGATCGCTGTCGTATTCTAGAGTTTTTAGACAATTTATGGTGCTGTTTGTGTCTTTTATGTGTAATCTTGAATCTGCTAGGCATATATCTAAGAAGGAACTTGCACTCTCAAATGAAGGACTTTCAGATGCATAAAGATTGCATTTGTATAAGAGTGAGTTATCCTCCAACCAGCTTTTAAGAATATTCCCTTTTTGGTTGTTTGTGGGGTTTCCCCAATCTGAGTGTTTGCTATTAAGGTCTCCTACAACTACGTAAAAATGATTCTTGTTTTCGAGTTGAAGTGTTTCAAAGAGAGTTTTTATATCTTTTTCAAAATGTTCGTTATTATTTCCGCTAGGGAAATAAGCTGCAACAATGTACAGAATATTATTATTTGGGATTGGCAACTGTATTATGCATGCTTCTAACATTCCAAGGGCATTTGTTCTGAGTTTGTTATACGTTTTGTATTTAACTGAATCTTTGATAAGTATGGCAGTACCACCTCCTCTTTTAGCGTTGGTTCTATCTTTTCTTATAATGTTGTATTTGTCAAATTGTAAATTATGTCTATAATTAAGCTTTGTCTCATTTAAGCACAGTATATCGGGTTGGTGCTCATCTAGGAAGTTTTGTAAATCTACTCTCCTGCTTATTTTAATAAGAGAGTTGACATTGATAGTAATAATTTTAATTTTGTTTGATATGATTTGTTGTGTCCTGCTTCTGTTAAAGGTCATAATTAGTCTAACAGTGTCACAAGTGTATTGATTCTTGCAGCTTGTGCATTAAGTTGTTCTTTAAGAGTCTTAACTTCATGGGTCAAGTTTTGAATGATATTTTGAAGACTTAGTAATAGTGCCTCTGTTGTATTTGTTAAATTTGTTTGGCTTGGTTGCAAGATTGTTTGATCATAGTTTGTATTTCCTCTAACTACGTTTGCGAAACTTATTTTATTATTTACTTGGGTAGATCTTATCGATATTCTATTTTGATTGCTTGTGTTTCTCTTGGCTCTAATCTTTTCTTGTAGGCGTTTGTATTTCTCACATCCTTTATAGGATGCTGGGTGTCCTGACTTATTGCACAGAACGCAGAAAAGTTTTTCTTTGTTGTCTTCTTTTTCATTAATTGTCGTGCATTCCTTGGAGGGATGGTTGGATCCGCATTTGACGCATTTTGGTGGTAGGTGACAGTTTGCAGCGCTATGAAAGAACGCCTGGCAGTTTCTGCATTGAGGTATCTCGGGACGTCGAAGGGCTTCCCATTGTATACAATGAAACATCAGGTTGTTAATTTTTTTAAGGGCGCCAATGTTACTATTGGCAGTTAACTGTACCAGAAAAATTGGAAGTGGTTTTGTTTGTTGTACGGAAGCTTTAGTTGTAAATTGAGAGACTTTAATAAATCTTAGTTCTTCACTATTGTACTTTGACAGCTCGCTAAGAATACATTCTGCATTAGTATTACCATTGAGACCTTTTAGTAGATAAGATTTGTTTTTTAAATGTTTTGGGGTATAGGTGTAGAAATTAACTTTGGTTTTTTCGAAGAAAGCTTTTATTTTGATGTAAATGTCGAGATCATCTGCAAACAACGTTTGTTTTTTCTCATTATGCACTTTGATTTTAAATTCGTTTATTTTTAGGCCTTTGGTTATAAATTGAATGAGAACTTCCGTACCTACATCGTAAATAATTATACGCGGAATTTTTTTGTTATTATTTTGTTTGATGGTTTGATTAGCTTTGTTGTTGTTATTGCTGTTCTTATCGTGATTGTTTGCGGTAGTGGCTTTTACACTTGTAGAAGCATAGGCTGCTGCACTCGTCGAAGCTTTTTCGTTATCGCCTCCCGAATTTTTTGTTTTTTCATTTTCGCTTATGTTCGCAATGATCTTTTTGTTATGCACATATTGCTCGAAGCTTTTGAGCATTTCACTGTCGCATTTTAGTTCTTCTTCATCGAGAAGAGCATAATAATTGTTTTTGAGTGTTTTAGGCGTTGGAGAGTCTAAGTTGCTCATATTTTTTCTTTTTTTTCTCACTTCACTGTTCGTTTGTTGATTTGTGGAATTTTCCATTGTTTTTACATAATTGTTTTGAGCATAATGCTCGTTTATTGGTGGAGGGGAGCCCTCAATGATGATATGGGTATTGTATTTCTTGGCCAAGAAGATGATCGAACAACTTTATAAGTGGGTTTAGTACGCGCACAGATTATCAAGGCTTTTGCTCTCTGTAATACGTCTTACTCGTATCACAGTCTCGAACAAACTCCTCTTCTACTTCTAATTCGAAAGAGTAGGAACTTGCAGCACATTCACATTCGGAATCAGATTCGGGGTCACTGTTTAGTGAATCATTCCTAATATAAGGTGCAATATGAGGTATTTCTAAAAGTTAAATGACTTCTTTTGGCAACAATGATTTTTTTAATTGAGCTGTCCCTTTTATTAATGCAATACTCGAAAAAAGTGAATCTGAAGAGTCAATTGATCTATGAAACACGTCAATCAAATTGTTCGCTCTCGAATTATGACGATCGTGTGATCTCCTATCCTGTTTGTACAGCTTATTGCGCGCTTCCGATGCATTTTCGCCAAGACAACCTACCGGAACAACCGATGATGTTATTATTTGAGATCCATGAACCAGTATTTTATGCAATGTTGGGGACATTGGGTACCACGGGTAATTTGTCATAAATGCAGTGAACGTTTCTTCGCAGAGTTTTTGGAAGTGCATTAATTGGAAATTCACAAGAAATTGCGATTAATATAATCCGGAGGCTTTCAAGTTTATCTATTTCCAATTCCAAAAATTAATGTAAATAATTTTATATTTGAAAACGCTTTTCTTGCCGTATTGCCATTATGCTTTGGTTTATCCACATGTAAGCCCATTTCTTGGTACATTCTCTTTTGTATATGTTTTTTGTTTTCCATCATTTGAATTGTTTCCATTTTATCCCTTACTTGCCATTTTTTGAATTCCATTCTGCAAGCAATCTTAAGTAACAATTCAAATATCCGTTTCCAGGCATGTAAAGGGCTAATCCCGTACTGAAGAGTTCCTTCAAGTGGTGTAAATATCCGTGCGGAAACATCGGTGGTTGCCATAAATTGTTTAGGTCCAGCTCCACAGATCGGGCATAATTGACAAGATTTTGTGCCAGTCAAAATATTTAAAACCTTGCCATCTATTAACGTCATATAAAGATCATATATGTTAATCTGTTTTCCGTTCGAAGTTGTGCTTATAAATGGTAATGTGTTTCGTATTTGTATGTCTAAATTTTCTTTTTCCTTTAGAATGTGTTCCTTTCTCTCCCTGACAAATTCCCTTTTAAGTGGCCTACAATATCTGACTGACTGGGGTGCTAGATTAAGCCAAAGAACCGTCTCTGAATCATCTAATAGTGTTCATAAATGAACACGTTTGGCATAGAGCCGACTCTCGCCTTCCGCGACTATCGGCCAAAATATCATACAGTCCACTAGAAGAAATATATATTATCGTAAAAATAGCCATAGCGCATGTCCGTCATGCATGATCCTAAGTAAATACATGCAGATAACATGCACAAGCGCGAAGATAATTAAGAGATAATAAATGCACTACATTGGAAGCAGCAATTTACCAGCTGCTGATAATATAATAAAACAAATAATATCGCGGATCCGTTGCCTGCATTGTAAACGATCCTGCCGAGCCTGCGTGCGCGCAGGTCAGTAAAAATCAGCAATGTTAATAGAGTTTATTATCTTGCAGGAGATAATAAGCGCATAGAAATTAAGACAATTTGTTAGGTATATAAGGCCTAGGATTTTAAGAATAAAATTCAGTATGAAAATTATACTCAATAGAACAACTTCGTGTGTTCAAATAGCTTAATGGGAATGTTTGTTGTCACAAACAAAGACTGGTCAAGCGAATCCGGCTCCTTAACTTCAAATCTCTCTCAAATCTCCCGTTGTGCCGTCGAATCCGTAGCTAACAACCGTCTCTGAATCATCTAATAGTGTTCATAAATGAACACGTTTGGCATAGAGCCGACTCTCGCCTTCCGCGACTATCGGCCAAAATATCATACAGTCCACTAGAAGAAATATATATTATCGTAAAAATAGCCATAGCGCATGTCCGTCATGCATGATCCTAAGTAAATACATGCAGATAACATGCACAAGCGCGAAGATAATTAAGAGATAATAAATGCACTACATTGGAAGCAGCAATTTACCAGCTGCTGATAATATAATAAAACAAATAATATCGCGGATCCGTTGCCTGCATTGTAAACGATCCTGCCGAGCCTGCGTGCGCGCAGGTCAGTAAAAATCAGCAATGTTAATAGAGTTTATTATCTTGCAGGAGATAATAAGCGCATAGAAATTAAGACAATTTGTTAGGTATATAAGGCCTAGGATTTTAAGAATAAAATTCAGTATGAAAATTATACTCAATAGAACAACTTCGTGTGTTCAAATAGCTTAATGGGAATGTTTGTTGTCACAAACAAAGACTGGTCAAGCGAATCCGGCTCCTTAATTTCAAATCTCTCTCAAATCTCCTGTTGTGCCGTCGAATCCGTAGCTAACAACCAACTTGGCGCTCCTAATAGCAAGATTTTTAAAAAGCTCATCCTGCATAAATACAATCCGGTTTAACAGGCTTTGCAATGAAACTTCAGCCAATATTTCAGTTGCAGTTATTTCTGCAGGTCTCAACAGTAATTTAGCTTCCTGACTTCTTTTGTATCTAGGATATATGCCAGAATTTTATGTTTATGTTTTATGTTAAGATTTCGCATGGTATTATATTGAGCTTTGCTCAAAGAATTTTCAAGCATAAATTCTAGGGCTTCACTAGGAAACAGAGGTATGGGTTCTGATGCAAAAAGATTTTTTTAACTTCACTTGGTCCATTCGAAGTAAGCATTGCTTTCTTTAGGACATATGCTGTATCACATTGATTTTTTTCGCGGAGACCGCGGCCTCATTTTATGGCAGCTTAGGACGACCCATTTCTTTAACGCTGATTATCTCCATTTGGATTTCTAAAAAAAATTGTCATATTTAACGATAGCCAATTAGAATGTCTCTTCTTAAATGTTCGGATATTACGGCTACATTTTTAAACTCGATAACGAAGGTAAAGAGTATATTGGGTTTGTGCAATGTCCGTCATGGGGTCTGTCCGTCTGTCCATCTGTCCGTCCGTCCGTCTGTCCGTCTGTATGAACGCAACTTTTTTCACACCTTTTAAGCTAGAGACTTGAAACTTTGCAAATCTCTTTATCTATGGCATAGTAAATTAAAGTGTCTAGATTGGCATAGTAAATTAAAGTGTCTAGATTCTACGATAGCTAGGGGGCTGGCAAATCGATAAGCTCGATAAATCCAGCTTTTTCAAAAGGCCTTTCACCTAGAACTACCCAATTCGGAGAGAAGATAGCTACTAACAACCCCAAAAAAACTACATTAAAATTTTGGAGCCACGCTCACCAATTCCGCCCCCAGTCGCCCCACGTTTTAAAAACAGCAATGCCTATATCTTCTACAGTTTTTGAGCTAGAGCCACTAAATTTGTTGCCAAGATAGGTGTTGACGACCCACAAACAAACGCAAAAAAAACTTAAGTTGCCACGCGTATCAATACTGCCCTAGCAGCCCCCACGCTTTGCTAAAAGCGGTAATGCGTGTATTTTCCAAGGTGTTTAAGCTAGAGTCAACAAAGTTTGTAGGAAGATAATTCGTTACGATCCCCGATGGAGCCAAGCCCACCCATTCCGCCCCGCCGTTTAAAAGCAGAAATGCTTATATCTTCAACAGTTTTTGAACTAAAGCCACCAAATTTTGCGCCAAGATTGTTGACGTAGAAACCCAAAAAAACTGATGTCGCCCCCCTTCCTCCAAATTCAACTAACTTTGAGCTATAGTCACCAAATTTGGTAGGAGGATAGAAATTGACATATACATAGATCTTCAGCAAAGCCCCCCTTTCCCTTATAACAAACTTTGAGCTAGAGTCAACAAATTTGGAAAGAAGATACCTTTTTGGCATCCCCATCTGCATCAGACAATCTTTGAGGCAGCGTACACCCCTGCCGCACCCGCAACCCATTGTTATCAGGTCTCTTTTTATGTTTTATTACTGGTATCGAGTATACCTCAGTCGGGTGCGTCCGACTGCAACGTTTCTACATGTTTCAAATTCATTTTGACATATTTCTCTAAGCAGCTAAATTTTAGGTTTATTTCATCCATTTTCTCATTGCTGAGCTTGTAGCCGCTTAGTTGCTCCAAAACCTAGCTTTTAATTGCGGTACCATTTCGTTCGTTATTTAGCTATATATCGACCAGCGTTACATGAGAGAACTCAAGCTTACCTACAAGTTGAGAAAACCGCAAGGGCCGCAAAAAGCATAAATAACATAATTTTATATACATATTGAAGTTAATTTTAACATACATTACAATTGATTCTGGTTTATTCCAAAAAAGTTCTACTCTATATAAGACGAGCATTTTGGTTAAGTTTTCTCTGTACATGGACAACACAAAATAGCACAAATTAATACACAAATATTAAACGTTATAGCCATTTATAAATTCTACATACCCTGGCCATCAATATCCATAATTTGCAATAAATTATTGTCCAAATTTAAACGACTTGCAAGTCCACAAAGTAAACAAGAATTTGACGCCAATTTTTTCGCAACAATTACTTAAATCAACAGCTGACTTCGATAATCGATAACAATTGCAGGTCTGCCAAACAATCAAAAATATTATTCGATTCTTTGTATATAGATTATGTAGTTTAAATGTGAATTATTAAAAATGAGTTTTGTTTCCATGAAATTTTCGACTTTACGCCCAAAAATCGGCCATTGGGCCCAAAGTGCTCTGGGTTTTTCTAGGTTTTTCCCAATCCATGCAACAAATGTTGCACCACTAATTTTCTTGTTGAACTTCCCAGAGATATAACGTTAACTTTTTATTTTTACCGTAATTTTCTTTCAGATTTACTTATAACTTTTTATGTTTTGCTTTCAGTAATATTATTTTATCATATTTTATTTTGCATTAATTTTCATTTCATGTCTGGTGCTCATAGCTGACAATAAATAAATAAATAATTCCGAACGTGTGTTTCTTTATGCGAATTTAAACCAAAGGCGTGTTACTTATATGTTTGTATATACGGCCATCTTTTCAATCTGCGACGCGTCCCCCCTCTCCACATTTTTACTAATCGGCGGATCAATCACCGATTAGTACGGAGCAGCATTTGTGGCATCAGCGGAAACCATTCGAATGTACATTATCCCTGATATCCCTGTTTTTTACCCGCTTAACCTCGGGGCTACGTCGCTAAACGAACTAAATTTAAATTGATCAAAATGTAAAGTCATGTCCTCATACTCCTTACTTCTTGCTTGATGCTTCACCACTTTACATCGTTTGTTGAAACTAATGAATTAGGCATCACTTTTGAAAGTAATTTAAAATTTGACTCGCACATATAATCGATGGTCAATATGGCCATTAATGTCATTGGCTTCATCAAGCGGTGGTCAAAAGAGTTTAATCACTAAGCAGAAAATAATAATAATATGATTATTTTCTGCTTAGTTCTTTAATGTCGGATAAAATTAAATGTTCCAATTGATCTACACGTAACTGTTTACGCCTAAGCCTTGATTGTTGCTCGAGCAACTATTTAATTCATGAACCATTTCGTGCTATATGTTCTGACAATAAAAGCCTTTATTCTGTTGTCTCTTTGGAAACCTCAACTCGAGTTCTAAAATGATAGATACCTTTTTTTTATCTAATCGTAGCCACTAATCACTAATTGTCTTGTTGAACTTCCCAGAGCTTCTTAACGAATTTTTTAACGTTGCTCGGCAAGGAAGAAAAATTTTTGCAAACACTATCGCCGCGTTCATTATGGTTTTAATACTCAATAACGAAGGTAAAGAGTATATTTGGTTTGTGCAGTGTCCGTCATATTGTCAATACGTCCGTATGCTCGCAACTGTTTCAAAGTAAAAGACTTGACACTTTGCAAATGTCTTTATCTAAGGCATAGTAAATTAAAGTGTCCAGATTAAAGTTCTACGATAAATGGGAAGCTGGCAAATCTATAAGTTCGATAACTCAAAATCTATAAATCCACCTATTTAACACGCCCTTACAGCTATAGTTACTTAATTTGGGGAGAAGTAAGCTACTAACAACCCCCGAAAAACAACCCACAGCCCACACAGTTTGAAATTAGAAACGTTTATATCTTTTTCAGTTTTTAAGCTAGAGCCACCAAGTTTCGAGCCAAGGTAGGTGACAAAAAAAAAAAAAAAATTAAACGCTTCGCTTTAAACGGTAGTCAGTATATCTTCCATGGTGTTGTTACCAAATTTACTAAAACCCTCTTCACACGATTGGTTTTTCTGTAGCTGTTTTAAACCGACCGAAAATGTTGGCATTCACATTATACGCATCGGTTAAACTGAAAATCCCTTCACTTTTGTGTTTACACAATCTGGTCACACTTTTCGACTTAATTGAGCACAAACATATAAATAAATAAGATTAATATGGATACAGGCGAAAGCAGATAAGAGGTTGTTTGTATTTTATCCGCGTTAGCTCAAGCTAAGAATATTTATTTATTTATTTTATTTATTTTTTGCCAAACATTACTAAAAAACCAAAAACGCCTTTATTACTTAAACAAATTTAATCGACGCAAAAAAGAGCAGAAATAGAACACGTTCTATTTTGCTCATTTTTGCGTCGGTTTTTGACCGGACCTAAAAAATGTTCACACGAATGTGTCCATACTTTACAAACTTTGAGCTAGAGTCACCAAAACTGGTAGGAGAATAGCAATTGACATCCCACAAAAATCTGCATAAAACGTTGGATGCGACGCCCCCCATGCAACCCCAGCCCCTCTTTCCCAAACTTTTACAAAATTTAAAATAGAGTAACCAAATTTAGAAGAAAGAAATCTTTTTGCATCTCCATCTGCATCAGTCAAACTTTGAGGAAGCGTACACCCCTGCCGAATCCGCACCCCATATCAATCACGTCTCTTTTATCGGTTTTAAACCTGGTACTGGTACTGGTACAACTGCAACGTTTCTACTTGCTTGCGTTAAGTTTTAAAGAACCAAAAGAAAATCTTTTTAAAAATTGGCTTGGTACTGCCCCATGTTTTCAACATATCAGGTCGAAATCTTGAGCTAAGCTTGTTTTTATAATACATACTAACATTCATACTAACATAGTTGGCAGAACTTTGTGGGATGTCAGTTGCTATCCTCCTACCAAATTTGGTAAAATGTGGTTAAAAGAGGTCTGGGGGTGGTATAGGTTTCGGGTGGCATCCAAATTTTTTGGGATTTTTCATCACCAATCGTGTCGACTAATTTGAAGGTTCTAGCGAGAAAGCTGTGTAAGAAGGCATATCAAATTTCAAAATGGCATGGGCTGGGGAACGGGGGGCGTATCTTCAAAACATTGATGCGTGCCTCCAAACAATTACCGGCCACTTCTGATGATTTTATCGATGGCCTTTTAGAGTTAGGCCTATCACAAGTTAACAGGGTGCGTAACATTAGTAATAAAATTTTAGATTTGATATTTGTTTCTGATTCTGATTGTAGTAATGTTAGTAGAGTACACCCTTTAGTGCTTCCCGAAGATGCCTACCATCCAACCTTAGAACTTTCCTTCGAACTTCTTAACATTAGACCAGCATCTAACAATTCTTTAAAGACACGTTGCTTTCGTGAAACTGACTTTACTAAATTAAGGGCCGGTTTCTCAATGTCCGGTTAGCGTAACTATCCCAAGTGTAGTCGAAATTGAGTTTCTCAATGTTCGTTTAGGGCTTAGCATGCGATAAACTTAACCGATGCCTGAGTGCCGGCTAACATTTATCGTTCGTTAAAGGGCCGATATAAATATCGCTAAAACCATCGTTAGGCAAACAGCTGGCTCAAGCCGTCACTTGCATTGTATATGTTATATTATTATACAAAATATTTTGGTTTGACTTCACAAGAACATTAACTGCATGCTTCTCAGCAACCGAAACGTTTTTCTTACGTTGGCGCTTATAAATTTTAGCCGCGCTCAATAAAATTAATGTTTTAATCATTTGTCTCGAATTTGACAGTCACAAAACAAAACAAATACCACACCTAACAGGGGATTTCCTCGTAATTAGTTGGCAGCACCATTAGAGCGATAGTATCTGAACGAATAAGGTTAACTTTGCATTGAGAAAACCAAAATGATTTAGCACGAGCATTAAAGTTATGCCGAGATTTACTAATTGGCACTTTAGCTGGACATTGAGAAACCGGCCCTAAATGATTTGCTTCAGCATACTAATTGGTTTCAACTTTATTCTTGTAGTGATATGGAAACTGTCTTCACCATTTTTTACAAGACCTTGAATTCGCATTTGGATATCTGTGTTCCCCTCACTGTTCCTTCAAGTGAAAATAAACCACCTTGGTTCAAGAGGGAACTATCAAAATTAAAAAACGTGAAAACAAGATCATATAAAAAATTTAAAAAATCTCGGAATTCTATAGACTTATCCTCATATATAATAGCAAAGTCAAATTTTATTTCTGTAAACACTTCTTGTCTTTTTCCGTGATCCGAATCAATACCCGGGAGATCATGAAAATTAATCTGTTTTTAGGAAATACAAATGTCAACATCAATCAGAACACCACCTCCCTTTCGGGAGGTGCAACCGCATTCGTACAAGTTAAACTTATTAGGCAAAACAGAATAATCAGATATATCGTGTTTTAGCCAGATTTCTGTGAGTGCAACTATTTGTGAAGCAAAGAATAAGCTGTTAACATATAATTAAGATAAGATAATTGATAGGCAGAACTAATTACTTTTTTTTAGTTTTTTGCCGCCAAAGTTGAGGCGACAGGATGGATAACAGGCGTTGCATTACTGTTTTGTATACCAATATTAATTTTGTTTCGCCTGTTCACATAATCCATTAAAACCGATGCTGCGGAGGCCAAAACTTTTCAGAACAAATTGTTGCGAAAAGTTCGGGCAGGACACTCAATTTGAAGGTTTGAAGTCTAGACACGAAAATATATTTGTCAAGAGGCACAACAACAAGAGGCTTTTGGGCCCCAGGTGTACCTACAGTAGAATTAATAGGCACGCATGCTGTTGATAGGAAAGGTTCATGTGTAGTGTTGGGAGTAGAGTTATAATTGACTGGGCTAATGTTTGGGCTTCTAGCAGGCGAGTTTGAAATCATCATCAGCTTTTCGGAGGTTCTGTCATTACCTCTCGCTTTGAAAGATACATGCAAGTTGATAAATTCAAAATGCATAGCTTTAAAGCCTACGTGAGTCTGCCTTATGAATTGGGATGATTCACCACCTCGTTGCAGGGCTTACAGTACCATTTTAGGCTTTTGTCAGCAATTTAGCAGTCTCAAACTTTGCCAGTAAAGCCAGCATATTTCATGTGGATCATGTTGTCAAACGACCTACACAGAATAAAATCTTGGTTGTTTGTTCCTACCAATTTGCACTTTGTAATGCAGCAAACCAGCATATTGATTTTAATTAAATAACTTACCTACAACAATTTATATGCTTTTTCAAACAAAAAATAGGGTGCAAGAGTGAAGTATGAAAGTGTCGATACAATGAGCTCTAAAGAAAAGGTGAAAATCAGAAGAGCGCTTAAGCGAGAGAGCATGAGCACGTTAGCAGATTCAATAGCCAGTACGTCGGATAGAAGCTGCGAAAGCATGAGAGGACTGATGCTGGAAAGAAAGAACTAGAAAACTAGACAATTGTCTAATAGCCTATTTCCATTGCTCCGTTTCAGTTAATTTAACAGTCAGTTATGAAACCTGTTTCCATTGCACTGTTAACTGAACCTCCGTAAATAAATCAGCTGTTCGATTTGTTTTGTTTTGTTTTGGTTTGTTATAGCTAAATTTACGAATTAAACATGGAGCGAAATCTATTATTGCAAATTTGTTGTGCATTATTGTCGCTTTTATTGCAATACTTGCAATGTTTACAAGCTATTTTGAGTGTTATGAAGGAGCAATACAATTTTATAAACACAACGGCCTTAAAAATTGCAAATAGCAGAAAACGGAAGCGTCCATCTGAGTGGTCATTTGTAAGTAAAATTTGCTGGCATATTTAAAAATTGTTTAATATCTCTATATTTATGTTTGAAATAGCAAAGGCATGGGAAATTTTGGGAGCTGGATGTGCCACACAGTAGTGATGCGTTTTTTAAGGAGAATTTCCGGATGGAGCGAGCCACATTTAATATCCTTGTGGAGCGCTTGCAAGGAATGGAAAAAGAGATACCCCTTTCTGACAAGCAGTTATTCTGGAGAAGCGTATTGCAATCGCAGTGTACACACTTGGCTCATCAGCTGAGTACCGTACAGTGGGCAGACTGTTTGGTGTCTCAGCTCCCACTGTGTGCAAAATATTTCTTGAGTTCTGCAAGGAAGTGCGTCGGGTTCTAGCTCCGGAGTATTTGCCATGCAGTTTTCTGACTCAGGAAAGAGTGGAAGAAAATGTTAAAGGTTTTGAGGCATTGGGATTTCCTCAATGCTTTGGTGCGATTGGTATGTTATTATTTGTGATAAGCTTTTAACAACTAGCTCAAATAATTATTTTATTGCCATTTGCAGATGGAAGTCACATTAAAGTCAGCCCGCCAGCAAGCGAGGCAGTAGATTATTACAATTACAAGGGATGGTATTCGGTGATACTGTTCGCCCTTGTGGATTATCGGTAAGACCTTGCTTTTACTTAAAAGTTCTATTATTTTTTTAAAATGTTTCTTCTTAATTAGCTATAGATTTGTCTACGCTAACATTGGGTGCCCTGGTCGCGTGCACGACTCAAAAGTTTACGAGTGCAGCGACTTAAAAAGAATGGTAGATGCAACTGAGCTGTTTGATGCAAACGCGAAAAGGATAGGTGAAGTCACTGTTCCAGTTGTGCTAATTGGTGACTCCGCTTTCAAGTTTTCAAAAAGCTTGATGAAGCCATACCCTTTCTCCATCACTGCCCCGCAAACTGAAAAAACATTTAACTATTGTCTTTCAAAGGCAAGGCGGGTCGTAGAAAATGCATTCGGACAGCTAAAAGCCCGATTCAGAAGAGTTGGCAAGGGCTTGGACAACCGGCACGAGAACGCTTCTAAAATTGTTATGGCCGCCTGCATTATGCATAATTTTTTAAACAAACACAATTCAGCGTTTTTAGATGCTTGGGAAGTTCAAGACAGTTCATTGCCGCAACCGGAGCATATTAATTTAACAAGTGATCGGAATGTAACTGCTTGTAGTATAAGAAGAGCTATAAGCGAGCAACTTAATATATAAAAGCTAAATGAATCGAAATTGTATTTTTATAACTTGACTTCATTTATTTCTTAAATTTGTAACCCTGAGATATGCGCATCATAGATGCCTTTTTACTTAACATTTAAATGATTATATAAAGCTAAACAATCGTTACTTAAATTTATAAATTTTTCCTTAAAACATCATTCATCAAAGCCAATGTTTCTTTGATTGAGCTGCTCATGTCAGCAAGGGTTTTCTCCATCTTACTAAACATCTCCTCATGAGCTGCTGTGGAAGCTTGAACAGCTTCCTCTAGCGACGTGACGGACCCGCTCGTCGTTCTACGCCGCTTTGCCGGTGGCTCCCCAGCCGCTGGTGATGAGCGCTCTGAGCAAGACCTCTCCACTGAACATCTGTCCATGGATGCCCGATCCAAAGACGAACGCTCCAATTCGATGATATTCTGGTGTGACGTCGACGGAATGTCATCTAAAAATTCAAGCGGTGCAGGCTCTAACAAATAATACTGCATATAATAATCATATTACAATAATATTAAAGTACACTACCTGTTGTTTGGTCGATGTAACCTCCAATATGTATTGACCTGACCGGTTGCAATATGCGATGCACCTTATCAAACAACTGCCACTTTGATTTGGCACCACCAGACGGGCCCTGATCCTTCAATTCTTGTCTAGAAGGAAACAACAATAATAAGCTTTTGGACATACTATACGCAGTTTTCTATATACTTACTGATACTTGCGAGTAAAGTTTTCAACTTTATATCGCACTGCTGCGCCATCCACGTCTCGCATTCCCGCCTCCTTCAATTTTTCCGCCATTTTTGCGTATATGTGGGAGTTTCTTTGCATTTTTCTCAGCGCAACAAAGTTTTCGTCCCACAATTCCAAAAATAAGTTTTCATTCGATTGGTCCCAGTTTACATATTTTTTTCGGGAATCCATCTCAAACCGAAGTATATTAATTATTTTAAATATATATTACAAATTTGCGCTTACCTTTTCAATCTTCTTTCAGCTGTTTAGTGGCTTTTTCGGTGAAACATCGCGATGTTTTATCGAACAAGTGTTCAAATGAACTGGTTTCTCTTCAGTTATTTCTCAGTTAATATTTACGGTCAGTTATACTTCAGTAAATTCCTTATGGGAGAATACATGCAAACTGAACCTCAGTTACTGTTAAGTGACTGTTAACAGATTAACTGAGCAGTGGAAATAGGCTATAAGCTTAAGCTGTTTGTTGTTAGTAGACGAAAGACAACACACCGTATGCAAGTTATACTTAACAAGGTAGCCGCACTATTGCTATCACCCTCTTTTTATTGCGATGCACTTCCGCGGACGGATATTTTCCGTCTGTTGCCTTACATGCATACATATGTACATACACACTCACACAATTCAGTGTGTTGAAGCAAGCCATAAATTCTTCTTTCGTACTCATTTTTCGTACTTTTGTTTTAGGCAATAAAGAGAGGGAGTGCGGCTACCTTGTTAAGTATACCTTGAACGTATGCATATGCAAATATATGTATGTATGTATCACCGTTCGGAAGCTTACGATATTTATCGTACATACGATAATTTTGGGCCTTCGTACGATGTACGATTGCATATTTTTATCGTACGCAGACTATTATAGTACGCAAATTTGAGAATATATATTATTTCACTCGAACGCTGATAGTCTAAGGGCCGGTTTCTCAATGTCGAGTTAAAGTGCCAATTAGTTAATCTCGGCATAACTTTAATGCTCGTGCTAAATCAGTTTGGTTTTCTCAATGCAAAGTTAACCTTATTCGTTCAGATACTATCGCTCTAATGGTGCTGCCAACTAATTACGAGGAAATCAGCTGTTTGGTGTGGTATCTGTTTGATTTTGTGACTGAAATATTCGAAACAAATGCTTAAAACATTAATTTTATTGAGCGCGGCTTAAATATATAAGCACCAACGTAAGAAAAACGTTTCGGTTGCTGAGAAGAATGCAGTTAATGTTCTTGTGAAGTCAAACCAAAATATTTTTTATAATAATAAAAAATATACAATGCATACAATACATATCAATATTACAATTAATATGGTTTATTTATTTGTGATAGACATTATCCTAAAAAGTACTATAATTTCGATCCATGTACGATAATTTTACTCCCCTGGTACGATAGTCAGTCCGTTTCAGGTTGCAAACACTGGTATGTATATACGTTTGTTTTCTTTGTTTTAAGCACTGCAGCGTAGGCTCCACTGCATATTAAAATGAGATTTATGTCGGCAATTCATTTTTATGTATTTTTATATTTGCGATCACTGCTAGAATTGCTTACCAAATAAAACCAAGTAAAACTCAGAACGCTTTTAGAACAATTAATTGCAATGTTCCCTATTTTTGTCTAAGTATCGAAGCTTTTTATACACTGGTTTGTTTATTATATGAGTTGTACACTTACCTCTATTCAAAATGGTTAAAGCGAAAATGCAAATATATAATTGCCCCGCAGGCCATTTCTTGCAAAAGTTTGTTATCTGTAAAAAGAGAGTACGCATTTTTAATAACTTGTTCAAAACTTACCATAAATCACTATAATTAACATACAGTATGTCCACTAATTGTTTGCAAAATGAAAAAGTCACACAAATTCAACTTCAAGTCAAAAAACGAATAACAATTTATTTTATCCATTAATTTTAATAATTTGAATGGTATGATCGTTTTTTAGCAAAATAGTCTACAAAATATACAACAGCTGAGTCGATATAGCCATGTCCGTCCGTCTGTATGAACGCGTCGATCTCAGAGATTACAAGAGCTAGAGACATCAGATTTTGAATTCAAGTTCTCCTATAAAATAAGCAGAACAAGTTTGTTTCGAATTATCGATAACTATTCTGGTTTAGCAATTGACGACTCCCAAAGATCTGCACACAAAGTGTTGATGCCATCGCCCTTGCTCCCCCCAGCCGCCAAAGCGCCACAGACGAGAATGCATGTGCATTCGGCCATCCTCTCTTTGCCTCACAACTGAATACATTCACAGTATAGAACTCAAAAAACGCAATGCTTTTTGATGAAAACTGTCAAAAACTTAAACTTTTGTAAGAAAAATCGTGCAGTTACTTTATATTAATATATATTTCACTCCTATTCGTTCGTGTGATTGGGTGTTTTGCTGTCGCATATTTGCACACCTTGCGTCTCGTCGATCGTGTGATTTAGATGATTCCTTTCCGCATTTTTGTTGTTCATCCGCTTCTGAGGATCGTATTTTAGCGTGATTTTAAGCTTTAGGTGTCGATCGACCGGCTATTGATTTTCTTGTACGAATTTCCCCTGGATTTTAAATTTACATGCATGACTTGTTCACTTAAAACTTTGTTAAACTTGGGAAACATTCCTGTAATCATAGTTCTTATCATCATTTATGCCGCCAACACCAATGCAGTGTTATCCTTGAATGTTTCAATCTTACGCTATTGGTGTCAAGTCGTTCTTTACGTTGTTTTCTTGTTTCTTTCCTATATAGATGTTCTTACCCGTTTGTTTGAAGGCGAGGTTTTCTTTGCTCGCTTGTTTGTGCATCTCTTGATGTAGATGCTCCGAAACGTTGTGTTTGGAGGCGATATTTTCGTTTTTAATCTGTTTCACCTCTCAAATTTTTTTTTTTATACTCGATACCGAAGCTAGGCGACTGGCAAATCGATAAGCTCGATAACACAAAATCGATAAATCCAGCTATTTCAATAGCCCTTTCACCTAGAACTAGCCAATTCAGAGAGAAGATAACTACTAACCCACAAAAAACTCCATCCAAAATTTTGGAGCCACGCCTATCCAATCCGCCCCCAGCCCCCGCAGTTTTTATCAAAAATGCCTAAATCTTATACAAGTTTTGAGCTAGAGCCATCAAATTTGTTGCCAAGATAGGTGTTGACGACCCTCAACCTAATTCATAAATACTTGGATGCCACGCCTATCTATACTGCTCTAGCCCCATCCAAACGCCCTAACGCTTCGCTAAAAACGGTAATGGGTGTATCTTCCATAGTGATTTATCTAGATTTACTAAATTTGGTAAGAAGATAACTCGTAACGACCCCAAGAAAACTGCATTAAAATTTTGGAGCCACGCCCACCCATTCTGCCCCCAGCCGCCCCGCGGTTTATAAACAGCAATGCCTATATCTTCTACAGTTTTTGAGCTAGAGCCACCAAATTTGTTGCCAAGATAGGTGTTGACGACCCACAAACAAACGCAAAAAAAACTTAAGTTGCCACGCGTATCAATACTGCCCTAGCAGACCCCACGCTTTGCTAAAAACGGTAATGCGTGTATCTTCCAAGGTGTTTGAACTAGAGTCACCAAATTTTGTAGGAAAATAATTCGTTACGATCCCCGATGGAGCCAAGCCCATCCATTCCACCCCAAGCCGCCCCAAGTAAAATTTTGGAGCCACGCCCACCCATTCTGCCCCCAGCCGCCCCGCAGTTTATAATCAGAAATGCTTATATCTTCAACAGTTTTTGAACTAGAGCCACCAAAGTTTGTGCCAAGATTGTTGACGTAGAAACCCAAAAAAATTGGATGCAGCCCCAACCCATACCACCCCCAGCCCCCCTTCCAAAAAATTCAACTAACCTTGAGCTATAGTCACCAAATTTGGAAGGAGGATAGCAATTGACATATACATAGATCTGCAGCAAAGAAGATAGCTTTTTGGCATGCCCATCTGCATCAGACAATCTTTGAGGCAGCGTACACCGCTGTGTCACCCGCAACCCATTGCAAACAAGTCTCTTTCTATGTTTTATTACAGGTATCGAGTATACCTCAGTCGGTTGGGTCCGACTGCAACGTTTCTACTTGTTTGCATTGCTTTCGATGGTTTTTTTGGACCAATTAATCTTTTTTGGAGGCGTTTTGAACGATTTACACAATTCACTTTAAATAATAAGCCAAAGTAAGAAAATTTGTATCCTCGATACCGAAGGTAAAGAGTATATTGGGTTTGTGCAATATCCGTCATGGTGTCTGTCCGTCTGTATGAGCGCAACTGTTTTCCACTCCCTTCAAGCTAGAGACTTGAAACTTTGCAAATTTATCTATAGCTTAGTAAATATAAGTGTCAAGATTGGGGTTCTACGATAACTAGGAGGCTGGCAAATCGGTAAACTCGATATCTCAAAATCGATAAATCCGGCTATTTCGCACGCCCTTACAGCTAGAACTACCGAATTTGGAGAGAATATAGCTACTAACAACCCCCAAAAACTGAATCACAAATTTTCAAGCCACGCCCACCCATTCCGCCCCCAGCCCCCACGCAGATTAACACCAAAAATATTTTCTTTAGTTTTTGATCTGGAGCTATAAAATTTGTTGCCAAGATAGGTGTTGACGATTTCCAACCAAACTCATAAAAACTTTAGATGCCACTCCCATGTATACTGCCCTGGCCGCCCCCAAACGCCCCAACGCTTCGCTTAAAACGGTAGTGCGTGTATCTTTGATAGTGTTTGAGCTAGAGTCACAAAATTTGGTAGGTAGACAACTGGTAACGGCCCCCCAAAACTGCATCAAAGTTCTGGAGCCCCCACCCACCCATTCCGCCCCATGCCTCCCTTATATCTTTAACAGTCTTTGAGCTAGAGCCACCAAATTCGTTGCCAAGACAGGTGATTAAAACCCCCAAAAAAATGCATAAAAACTTTGGATGCCACGCCAATCCATACTGCCCAAGCTGCCTCAAACCGCCCCAATGCTTCACTAAAAACGGGAATGCGTGTATTTTCCAAAGTGTTTAAGCTAGAATCACCAAATTTGGTATGAAGATAGCTGTTAACGAATTTCAAAAAACTGCATCCAAGTTTTGGATCCACATATACATAGATCTGCAACAAAAATTTTGGGTGCCACGCCCCCACCCACAGCCCCCCATTCCCTACCTATAACAAACTTTGATCTAAAGTCACTAAATTTGGAAGGAAGATAGCTTTTTGGTATCCCCATCTACACCAGACAGTCTTTGAGGCAGCGTACACCCCTGCCGTATCAGCACCCCATTGCAATCAGGTCTCTTTTAATTCGTTTTTATAGGTATCGAGTATACCGGATGGCGTTGGAAATTTTTTTGTCTAGATTACTCCCGGGTGTGATCACAACAACTCACCAAAATTTTAATTAAATCGGTCGAGCAGTTTCAGAGTCTATAAGGAACAACCCACATACATGCCTTTTATATAAAGAAGATTTATAAATATGTCAAACTGTCAGTTCTTCTGGTTCTTCTTGTAAACAACTAAACGTTTTGATTTTTACAGATAAATAGACAAACACACTAAAACGTAACAGTATGTCCATGCACGAATCAATCCACAAAGCTAATGGATCAATTACATGTGAACACCATCATCATGCATACAAATGGTGAGCGAATCCAGTTTAAGTGTGATTGACGTGTTTAACTTAAGCTACGAACAACTTATTTAGGGATTCAGTAGCTATGCTATGTACGTAAAGTGAGACATATAAAATTGTGAAGCTAGTGAGTGAACTTTTTACGCTTCTTTTGTCGCATTTGTGCCAAGTCAGCTGTTTGCCAATTCGATGACAATACAATCGACAGTTAAATTGAATAGAGCAAATCTTTAGCTAAAAGCAATAAGAGAGAAACTGAAAAATCAATTAATTAAGCGGAAGGTCGATTTAGCATTTGCAAAGTTTCAGATAATGACCATGTTGCGCACGATGAAGTGATGGACGAGTTTATGGTCATAGTCAAAGTCAATCTCTCACCTTCTAAACTATACAGCTTCTGCAATGAAGTATGTACCCGCCGTTTTTTAAACTTTTTTTGTTCGCATATATTCACCAATGAGTTATCCACATCCAAATCAAACATATCAAACATGTCATATTCCATGACGGCAACTTCTCTTGTTTTTTTTATAAATATATCCGACAGCATATAATAGTGGGGACATATCTTGTTAACTTTTTCTCTTTTTGCTTTTGTCGCTTCTGCCACTGTTAAAAACATCAGTTTAGTCTTTTAAATTTATAAATAATAAAATTTACTTTTTTTTACAACCAAAACTCGCCTATTGTGACCTAATTTCAATACATCAGTAATCTCGAAAACATACCCAGAAGCATGTTTGCAATGTTAAAAATGCTTCTGTGTGTTTGTTGTAAAGATTTAAAAAAAAAAACTTAGTTTTTTATGACCATAGCATTGCTACTGAATCCCCTTATTAATTTTGTGCCGTTTAACAGGCTTTTTATTTACTTTTTGCAGTCTACTGTGAGTAAAGCATAGGCTTACCCTAAGCTGTGCAATGTGCTTCTTGTTGAGCATCGTTAAAATTTCTAATTATTATATTTTAACTATTGTGGCGTTAGTTCTGAATGTTTGTTAGTGTCTGTTTTTGTTATTTTGTTGACGCCAGTTGCAAATATGTCGTGCTGTAAAAAGTCTTCTACATTTAAGCAGACCGACGATTCTACACAGCCTCAATTTTTATGCTCGATACCGAAGGTAAAGAGTATATTGGGTTTGTGCAATGTCCGCCATGGTGTCTGTCCGTCTGTCCGCCTGTATGAACGCAACTTTTTTCCACACCCTTCAAGTTAGATACTTCAAACTTTGCAAATCTCTTTATCTATGGCATAGTAAATTAAAGTGTCAACATTGGAGTTCTCCGATAACTAGGCGGCTGGCAAATCGATAAACTCAATAACGCAAAATCGATAGATCCAGCTTTTTCGCAAGCCCTTACAGCTAGAACTACCAAATTAGGGGAAAAAAAAGCTACTAGCAATCCCCAAAAAATTGCATCAAAAATTTGGAGGCCACGCCCACCCATTCCGCCCCCAGCCCCCCGCAGTTTAACACTAAAAATGCCCATATCTTCTACAGTTTTTGAGCTAGAGCCATCAAATAGCAATTAACATCATAAATAGATCTGCAGCAAAACTTTGGACACCACGCCCCCCTACCTGCCCCCAGCCCCCCTTGCACCATATTCTACTAACTTTGAGCTAGAGTCACCAAATTCGGTATGAGGATAGCAATTAACATCATAAATAGATCTGCAGCAAAACTTTGGATGTCACGCCCCGCCATACCAGCCCCCAGCACCCAGCCTCCCTTCGACCATATTCTACTAATTTTGAGCTAGAGTCACCAAATTCGGTTTGAGGATAGCTATTGACATCACAAATAGATCTGCAGCAAAAGTTTGGATGCCAAGTCCCCCCTTACCAACCCCAGCCCCCCTTCCCCCAAATTTTACTATTTTTGAGCTAGTCATCAAATTTGGTATGAGGATAGCAATTGACATCATACACAGATCTTCAGCTAAAATTTTGATGCCACGACCCCCCCCCCCCCCCCGACCTCTCCCAACCTACCATCCACCATATACTTTTAACTTTGAACTAGAGTCACCAAATTTGGAAGGAAGATAGCTTTTTTCCGTACCAAGCGCTTGTCCGAATATATCTTCTGTAGTATCCCCTGGTATTACTTCTATTGGTCCTGTCTTGGATCCTGCAGAAATCATCGCGAAAAGCAGTGATCTATCAGTCCCTGTACCCCGATTCTCCGCTGAAACTACTTGTGAATCAGTTTTTGCCTATATTGTTAGCAAAACTATAGATAGCTTCTTTATTGCAAAATTAAGCTTTTCTTCTCTTCGAGAAATATCATCTTATAAAATTAATAGCTCTCAAGAGTCGTTTCCAATCATCTGTAATCCCAAATTTTTGCCCCCTCATACGGTTGTTCATGAGGTTCTGCCAAAAAAAAAGAAATCGGAATTTACCTGTCAATCTTATAGCTGCAACCTTTTAATCTAAGAACTCTGTCGACCCAAACAAGTAAATTGTGACTTACTTATCAGAAAGTTAGGGGTCTGGTTTCAAAACTTAAAAACTTGTTATTGACTAGTAGTATAGTTGAGTACATTGGGTTTGTGCAATGTCCGTCATGGTGTCCATGCGTCCGTCCGTCTGTCCGTCAGTATGAACGCAATTTTCACACCCTTCAAGCTAGAGATTTGAAACATTGTCTTTATCTATGGCATTGTATATTTAAGAGTTGATAAGTTCAACGATTACTGGGGGATGGAAAATCGATAAATTTGATAAATTCACGAATTTCACACGTCCTTACAGCTAGGACTACAAAATTTAAGCAAAAGATAGCTATTAACAACCCCGAAAAAACTTTATCAAAAATTTTGGAGCCATGCCCACCTTTTTCGCACCATACCCCCCCCCCCCCACGCAGTTTGAATTTAGAAAAGCCTATATGTTCAGTTTTAAAGCTAGAGCCACAAAATTTGGTGCTTTGATAGGTGTTGACGACCCCCAAAAAAATTCTTAAAAACTTTGGATGCCACGCCCATCCATACTACCCTAGCCGTCCCCAACCACCCCTCCGCTCCGCTAAAAACCGTAATGCATGTGTCTTCCATAGTATTTAAAATACCAAATTTGGTGGCTGGCGAAAATCCTCAACTGAACCCTCCACGAGGGTGCCGGCTGGGCAATAAGCATTGTGCTGCCTTGAAACAAACGAAGGGTACTTGGTACCATTTGCCTTGCAGAGGGAAATGGCGGTTTCTGGCCAAAGCGAGCCACAAACCACTCAAAGGCCTCGGCACTACGAGTGTGCGTGGCAAGCGAAGGCAACAAGCATCGCTGCCTAGCTAAGGTGAGCTCAATACCACTCAAAGGCCTAGGCACTAAGAGGGCTTGGGGCAAACCAAGGCAAGGGCAGTTCTGCCTGGCGGAGGGGAGCTTCAAACTACTCAAAGGCTACGGCACTAAGAGGGCGAGGGGCAAACCAAAGCAACATATGTCTTCCTGCCCGGTAAAAAGCAAAATGCAAAAAGCCAATGTCGCGGGCAAAACAGACAGCCAGCGATGTTGCAAGGCGGCACCTAGTCCTCGCGCTCATCGATCGGAGCGACCCAATCGGCAAGATGAAGGCAGAACAGTGGAAGATGGTAGAGGAGCTACTTCGATGCGGTTCTGAAGCGTATGGGCGAACCGGAATCGCCTCCCATCTTATTTGATGGAGCGGGCTGGCTGTCAGGCATAAATATACTCAGCTCTAAGGATGACCACACCGGGGTCGTGGCTGTCCTAGTCGCTCCGTGGGAGAGGGCCAAGATGGAGGTTATGGATAGAACTTTTTCCGTCCGTGCCAAAGGCAAAGGTACTTTTCCTGCGTGTCGTACCAGTGGACTTGGAGTTACAGCTTCTAAATTGGCAAAACCCGGCAAGGGTCAGCAAATGGTAATCCAAATAAATAAGGAGGTCGTCGATTTGCTGTACGGTAGATTCGGGAAGATAGCATGGAGCGTAGCAAGTGTCTACTAGCGGCCAAGCATTGAAAGCAGGTTCTCATCATCGGACCAGATGCCAAAGCACACCACACGGTATGGGGAAGCGGGGACATTACATATAGAGGTGAGTCACTGATTGAATTCATACTTAAAACTAATCTTTAGATGGCAAATGAAGGGGAAGAACAAACATATGTTGGTCCTACCTCATCCAACGTCTTAGATATTACTCTCGCGTCGGTTACGAATACCGTGGTAAGAGATTGGAGTGTCCTTAGTAGACATTTTTTCTTGGATCACAGGTACATTCAATACCAAGTTAATTTTGAGCGAACAGAAAAAAAAGAACGTGCATAGAAGCCCGCGGAACACGGGCTGGGAGCAGTTCGAAAAAGTGGTGGAAAGAAAGCTACCAAGACTACTTAAGATAGCCACTCTAGACAAATTATAAAAGTCCCTGGAGACACTCAACACTTATTTGGTAGCGGCCTTTCAAAAAACATGTAGACCATCAGAAGAGAAGAAGAGACACCAGCCCCCATGGTGGACTCCAGAACTCAAAAGACAAATGAGAGCTGTACTAGAACTCTTCAGACCCGTAAAACAAGCAGAAAAAGAGATGGTATGGATCGAATACAAAACGCTCCTTCGCAACATTAAGAAATAAGTACGAGTAGCCTAAAGAAACGCATGGCAAAATTTCTGTTGAGGCATTGCGAGAACAGCTGACTCAGCAAGGTTAAGGAAGCTGCTAGCTCGCCAACAGACAGTACAAAGCCAACTTAAACCCGAAGATTGCAGATGGATGCTTCTAGAGGCGCATTTTCCTAACTGCATAGTAGTCAGCACAAACACACAAACGAAATTTCCAACCACAAGAGAGGACATTCCTGAAGATATCATAACTACACGAAGGATAATGTGGGCTATAGACTCCTTTGAGAGCTATAAATCACCAGGTCCAGGCGGAGTATTCCCGGTCATGCTGCAAAAGGTCAAACATACGATCACTCCATGGCTAAGAAAAATAATTAAGGGATGCCTTAGTTATGGCTATGTGCCAGTGGCCAGCATGGGTAGTTTTCCTGCCTAAAGCAGGGAAGTGTAGCCACATGCTGCCTAATGACTAATGAACCATTAGCTGATAGACCATCACATCAGAGAGAATACAGAGATGACTCTAGAAAAAACCAACCCGAATACGCGAAAGGCAAATCAGTGGAAACAGCGCTACATTCCCTCGTAGCAACCATAGAGAAAGCACATCAGCAAAAAGAATACGCCCCAGGCGCATTTCTGGACATCTCAGCCTCATTCAATAATGTGTCAACAGCAGCTATAATGCACAGCCTAAGCGCTGTGACCCTAACTTAAGCAGTACACTTTTGGGTTCAGATTCTTCTGAGCAGCAGGAAAATACAAGCGGAATGGGGAACCACTACCACAATCAGGGGAGCAAAATGTGGCACCTCCCAAGGAGGAGTGCTTTCACCCCTGCTGTGGAACTTGGTGGTAAACAACCTTTTACTGAAATTCAAACGGAAAGCCACGAAGATAACTGCCTATGCGGATGACCTAAGCATAATTATCACGGCTAAGTGTCCATCGACAATCAGCTCAGTCATGGACCACACACTCAAAGAGACACTAGCATGGGCCAAGAAAGCCGGTCAAGTGTCAACCCGGACAAGACGGACCTCATTCTCTTCACCAAAAGATACAAGGTACCTCGATGGACTTCACCCAAAATAAACAATAAGACGCTGATACGAAAAGAAAGTATCAAATACTTGGAAATAGTAATGGATAGCAAGCTGAGTTCGAAGCTCGATGTGGTGGCAAAGGCTGAGGAAGGCTACCAATTCACTCTATAGATCGCAAAAGATGCTGGGTAGCACTTTGGTACTCTCACCAAGACTGACATACTGTCTTCTTATCTCAATTGTGCGCCACATACTGCTCTACGGAACACTGTTATGGTGGAAAGCCACAGCAAAGTCCACATACCTTAAACGATTGGAAAAAACCCAGCGACATGCACTTACGTGCATCACAAGGGCGCTGAGGACTACACCAACAAAAGCACTACAGATCATACTGAACGTCTACCCCGTGGACATACAGGCACGCCTAATCGAAAAAAAGACTGCACAAAGTTTTTGCACGATAGGCAAAACGACGGTACACCACTACGGCCATAGTACAATTGGACTATAGTCGAAACAGACTATAAGACCCCAAAAAACAATTTTTACTCCACACCCACGCTCCTAGGAAACCACGACTGGCGCTCAGGAGCAGAGCAGACAGCCATCAACATACACAGAAGTCTCGAAAATGAGGGAAGAAGTCGGTACATCAGTTTACTGCGCTGACCCACCCACGAGCATGTCATACAAACTCCCGGACCTCTGCAGCATATTACAAGCGGAGATATTCGCAGTAAGCAAAGCAGCAGAAACAGTCCTACAAACAAACACATTACAAGAAAATGTCAACATATTCGTGGACAGCCAGTTGGCAATCAAAGCCTTGCAGGTCAACTACATAAGCTCTTGGAACGTCCTTGCGAGCAGGGAAACGCTAGATGCACTCAGCGCCTTTAAAAAAAGGTGCGCATCTATTGGATTTCAAGCCATCAGGGCTTCAAGGGCAGCGAAATAGCAGACACTTTGGCTAAGCAAGGTGCGACGAGACTGCGGAAGTCCCGATCTCCCTGCGAACGTTTCACGACCACATGGAAGCAAAGGCAAGGGATTCAGCAGCACAAAATTGGACTAACTCCTCCGACTGAAGAATCTCCAAAACAATGTGCAAGTCCTTCGACAACAAGCTAACGCAATGCATACTGAGACTACAGAAACAGGACTGCCGAAGGGCACTGTTTGTTCGCCGTTCATGCGAAAAGACTGGGCTAAACAGACAACACGAGAGCAGAAAATGCAAGGATCCAGGTGTCGAGGAAACGCTACAGCACCTCCTGTGCAGCTGCCCCACTGGCAGAAAAACGACAACAACACTTCCAAAGCCCCTTTCTAGCTTCGCTCGAAGAAGCCAGCCAGCAAAAACCAAAAAATCTTCTTGCGTTCGCTCGAAGTCCAAACACTCCGCAGAACCAATAACAGAGATAATCAGAATCAACACCGACTACCGGCCTCACTAAGGCCCCATAAACGGTCTTTGTATGACACTTTCCAGGGAGGTTCAGCCGGTTTGACCTAAACTAACCTATTTATGATGTCAATAGCTATCCTCCAAGCAAAATTTGGTGACTCTAGCTTAAAGTTAGTAGAATATGGTGGAAGATGCGCTGGCGGCGGTATGAGATGGCGCGGCAATCAAATTTTTTTGTAGTTTTTTGGCGGTCGTTGCCAGTTATCTTCCTTCAACATTTGGTGACTCTAGCTCAAACACTGTGGACGATACACGCATTACCGTTTTAAGCGATGTGTTGGGGTGGTTGGGGACGGCTAGGGCAGTATTGGGCGTGGCGTCCAAAGGTTTTTTTTTGATTTAAAACTGCAGAGAATCTGGGGACGGAATGCGTGGGCGTGAATCATAAAATTTTGACAAAGTTTTCGTAGGTTACGAAAAGCTATCTTATCCTTTCATTTGGTATTTCTTGCTGTAAGGGCTTACGAAATAGATGGATTTATCGAATTTGAGTTATCGAATGTATCGATTTTCAAAGTTATCGTAGAATCTTAATCTTGACACTTAAATTTACTATGTCAAAGATATAGTCTTTGCAAAGTTTTAAGTCTCTAGCGTCATACAGACGGACCGAGACCATGACGGACATTGCACAAACCCAATATACATTTTTAACCTTCAGTATCAGAGTATAATTAAAAACTTAACGTCCAACATTTGTTGCGTGGATTGAGAAAAACCCAAAAACAACCCAGATCTAATAGGAACGTTTAATTTTATTCGACTAAATAGAACTGATGAGTCGATTTCTCCATTAAGTAGATCAGTTATGAATACTTCACCATTCATAATTCTACGGGGAAGGCCTATTCCAGGAACCCAGTTGAAACTTCTAAGCCCAACACAACAAATTTTTTCTGCACAGATTAGATCCTATCCTGGTGAATCACCGCACACGGGATCCATACTCGAGGATGCGACATACTAGGGATGTATATAACGTTTTAGTGGTGTAGGGATCATTAAGCTCCTTTGACCACAGCTTGATGAAGCCAATGACATTAATGGCCTTATTGACCATCGACAGTATGTGAGAATCAAATTTTAATTTAATATCAAGCATGATGCCTTAATCACGGCACCATGCCGAAAGTGTGGTTAGAAATTTTAAATTTCAGTCAAGCCAGTTTATTGTGTGCGGAACTAAAACAAATTTCAAAAATTGAAGGAAAAAGATTTTTTCACAATCAATATATATAAATTTGAGTCCGTGTGTGAAAAGTCGGATCAGTCAAGACAGTTTATTCTGTGCGGAGCTAAAATAAATTTCAATAATTGAAGAAAGAAGTTTTTTCTCAATCTACAGGAAGACATGACTTTACATTATGAACAATTTAAATGCAGTAAGTTATAACGGCACCATGCCGAAAGTGCACTCAAGTCTGACGGTAGTTAATCACACAGAAAAGCATCATAATAAGTGAAACATAGCTTCACATTATCAGCAAACGTAAGAACACGAGAGTTAATAATAACAGCTGGAACATCGTTTATAAAGAGATTATATGGGGAGCACCAGAGGTGAAAAATAAATTTGGATACAGATGATTTAATAACTCCTTTTTGTGTTCGGCCACACAAAAACTCTATATAAAATTAAAGCCTTCCGGAATGGCAGTCGTTTTTGATATACCCCTATAGTTTTTTACGTTAGACTTAAAAGAGTTTTTATGGGGTGAAATAATAAGAGATTACTTCCATATACGAGGAAACACAGCTGAGTCAACCGACAAGTTAAATATGTTATGTAAGGGTTCACAAAGTGATTCCGCACAATATCTAAGTATACAACCTGGCAATCCATCTGGATCGGGCAAGAAGCCTGGTTTGATAGAGTTAAGGTCACTTAGCAGCGTACACTCAGTTATAACTGGGACATAAATGCAGTGTGACGCTTGAACTTGAAAAGGATAGGAATTATTGCGAGTATATAAACTCGATGAGTATACCGATTGAAAATACTCAGCAAAGAGATCGGCCAATGCCTGATCGGAATTTGCTTTTGTATTATCAAGGTAAACCGAGGATGGCAAGCAAGAAGATTTACGTTTAGAGTTAACAAATTTATAAAACTGTTTTGGATCACGGGAAAAATTTAATCTGCAACGATTGACATAATTGTTATGAGAAAAAGTGTTAACAGAAATAAAATTAGACTTTGCTATTATAAACAATTTTTGCGCCGAAGATGTGTCATTCACAGACCATACAACATGTGGCAAATTAAAATCACCAACCACTATAAATTGATCCATATCCGTCAGGGCGTTCCGATGGGATATTTTAATGTTTTTATCAGAATGGGGAGGATTTATGAACAAGTAATATACAGTGAGCGGCCGCTAGATAAAATTTAAACACATAGAAACTCAATATCCGGATGCTCATGAGAATGAATCTGTTCAGAGGAAATACAAGAATCAACGGCATTGAGAACATCGCCCCCTTTGCGGGAGGTGCGATCGCAAAACGGAATAATCAGATATATTAGGTTTTAACCAGGTTTCTGTGAGTGCAACTATCTGTGAATCAAAGGATAAGCTGTTTACATATAGTTAAGAAAGTTTAGTGTTAAGGCCTCGAACATTTTGATAGGCCAAGCTAACTACTTTTGTTAGTTTTTTGCCGTCGAAGTTGAGGCAACAGAGTGGCTAACAGTTGGTGCACTACTGAACCTACTATCGTTATTATTAATTTTACGCCTTTTCACATACTCCTTGACAATGAGCTGCGGTGGCCAAAACTTTCCAGAACAAATGGTCGGGCGGTCTATTTTACTTTTAACGTAGGCACTAACATCATCCAACGAAGTATCGGGTGCTAGCCTAGATACGAAAATAAATTTATTTAAGGGCACAACAACAAGAGGCTTGTGGGCCCTAGGTGTAACTACAGTAGGATACATAGGAACACAAGCTGTGGATACGGAATGCTCAGAGGAAAGATTATTGTTGGGATTTATTGCCGGTGAGTTAAATAACATTAACGGTCATTGCTTTAAAACCTACATAAGTTGGTCTCATGAGTTGAGTATACTCCTTCTCCAGCTCATTACAGGACCCACTGCAAGAATTGTGTACCAAATAAAACCAAGTAATACTCCGTACACAAAAACAAGAAAACAATAACTTATTGAGAGCGTAAAAAAAAACACAACCGTCACCGACGAAAGACAAAAGCTTATGATAATAGGTGGGAGAAGGGGGCCTGTGGTTGGTATGGGAGTATGGATATGCGAGGCATCCAAAATTTGCTGCAGATGTTTGGGGGTCGTCCATTGCTATTCCTTCACCAAATTTTGTGACTCTAGCTCAAAGTTTGCAAAAGAAGTTGAAAGGGGTTGGGGGTCATACGGGTGGGGAATGTATCAAAATTTTTTGAGTTTCTTTATCACCTGTCATGGCACAAAATAGGTGGCCCTTCTTCAAAAACTGTAGAAGGAATAGGCATTTCTGTTTTTAAACTGCGTGGAGGTGGGGGGGGTTGGAATGGGTAGTTGGGGTCCTAAAATTTTGAAGAAGTTTTTTGAGGGTCGTATCCAGTTATCTTCTTTTAAAATTTGGTGACTCCTTTAATTTGATATTTCTCGCTCTCAGGGCTTGCGAAATAGGTGGATTTATCGAATTTGAGTTTTCAAATGTATCGATTTTCAAAGTTATCGTAGCATCCTAATCTTGAAACTTAAATTTACTTTGCCATAGATATAGACCTTAGCATAGTTTTAAGTCTCTAGCTTGAAGGGTATGGAAAAAAATTGGGTTCTTACAGACGGACGGACACCATGACGGACATGGCACAAGCCCAATATACTTTTTTAACCTTCAGTTTCTGAGTATAATTAAAAAGTACTGTTGAATCACCATACACGAGATCCATACTCTAGGATGGGACATACTAGGGATTTATATAACGTTTTAGTGGTGTAGGGATCATTTATCGCTTTTGACAACCGCTTGATGAAGCCAATGACATTAATTTTTTTTATTGAACCTTAAATTCTCAATTGGACGAATGTGTCTTCTTCTAAACCCCCTTGGTTCACTCCAAGACTATCAACTTTACAAAATACTAAATCTATATATTATAAAAAATTTAATAGGTTTGTCTTGAATGCTGACTTGTCTAAATACATTATTTTGATGGTGGGGGCGTGGCATCAAAATTATAGCTGAAGATCTGTGTATGATGTCAATTGCTATCCTCATACCAAATTTGGTGACTCTAGCTCAAAAATAGTAAAATTTGGTGGAAAGGTGGCTGTGGGTGGTAAGGGGGGGGGGGGCGTGGCATCCAAACTTTTGCTGCAGATCTATTTATGATGTCAATAGCTATCCTCAAACCGAATTTGGTGACTCTAGCTCAAAGTTAGTAGAAAATGGTGGAAGGATGGCTGGTGGCTGGCATTGGGGGGGCGTTGCGTCCAAAGTTTTGCTGCAGATCTGGGACTTTAGCTCTAGCGCTTTGGAAAATACACGCATTCCCGTTTTTAGTGAAGCATTGGGGCGGTTTGGGGCAGCTTGGGCTGTATGGATTGGCGAGGCATCCAAAGTTTTTATGCATTTTTTTGGGGGCTATAATCACCTATTTTGGCACAAAATTTGGTGGCTCTAACTCAAAAGCTGTAAAAGAAATAAGCATTTATTTTTTTAAGCTGCGGGGGGGCTGGGGGCGGTATGGATAGATAGGGCTCCAAAACTTTGATGCAGTTTTTGGGGGGTCGTTATCAATTATCTACCTACAAAATTTGCTGACTCTAGCTCAAACACTATGGAAGATACACGCACTTCCGTTTTTAGCGAAGCATTGGGGTGGTTGAGGGCGGATAGGGCAGTATAGATGGGCGTGGCATCCAAAGTTATGAATTTGGTTGGAGATCGTCAACTTCTATCTTGGCACCAAATTTGATGGCTCTAGCTCAAAAACTGTAGAAGATATGGTCATTTTTAGTGTTAAACTGCGGGGGGCTGGGTGCGGAATGGGTGGGCGTGGCTCCAAAATTTTTGATGCAGTTTTTTGGGGATTGATAGTAGCTATTTTCTCCCCAAATTTGGTAGTTCTAGCTGTAAGGGCTTGCGAAATAGCTGGATCTATCGATTTTGCGTTATCGAGTTTATCGATTTGCCAGCCCCCTAGTTATCGTAGAACTCCAATCTTAACACTTTTATTTACAATGCTATAGATAAAGATATTTGCAAAGTTTGAAGTCTCTAGATTGAAGGGTGTGGAAAATAATTGCGTTCATACAGACGGACAGACGGTCAGACGGACAGACACCATGACGGACATTGCACAAACCCAATATACTCTTTACCTTCGGTATCGAGTATAAAAATTACCACTTCGTCTTTGCAAAATTTATGCAAATCAGTTTTTTCCCCTGCACAACACGCCTTTGTCAAAACTCGATCAACCATGACAAATTTATTAGAATTCACAACTTTGGTTGAATGATGATTTCCTCTCGAAAATGCAAACTGACGTCATTTACACTGACTTCAGTTAAGCTTTCGACTCTGTACACCATGACCTATTACTTCTCAACCTTATTCGTATTGGTTTCCCTCTCTCTTTTATCTTGGATTTCTTCTAATTTAAAGGGTAAGACAAAAAGAGTCCTCCCAAGACTGGCTACCTAGAAACAAATCAGGTCACTTCTGGAGTACCTAAGGGAAGTCATCTTGGTCCTTTACTCTTTTTAGAAATGATCTTCACTCTGTTTTATTCTCGCATTCTCATGTATGCAGGCGATGTGAAACTTATTTCCTACTGTTACTCTATGAGCCATACTTGCTTGCCACAAGATGATTTAAATTCAATGCAACTTTGCTGTAAGACTAATCAGTTTTTTTCCGCCGAAGTTCAGGCAACAGGGAGGCTAACAGGCGGTGCACTACTGATCCTAATATCGTTATTATTATTATAACGCCTATTAACATACTCTTTAACAACAAGCTGCGGCGGCCAAAGCTTTTGAGAACAAATTGTCGAGAAAAGTTCGGGCGGAACACTCAATTCGAAAGAAGATATGGTTCGGGCATGTTTAAATTTAAACTATTCAACACTAATAAGTGGTGAGACTATTTTGCTCTTAACGTAGGCACTAACATCATCCAACGAAGTATCGGGTGCTAGCCTAGATACGAAAATAAATTTATTTAAGGGCACAACAACAAGAGGCTTGTGGGCCCTACACAAGCTGTGGATACGGAATGCTCAGAGGAAAGATTATTGGTGGAATTTATTGCCGGTGAGTTAAATAACATCAACGGTCATTATTTTAAAACCTACATAAGTTTGTCTCATGAGTTGAGTAGACTCCTTCTCCACCTCATTACAGGACCCACAATACCATTTAAGGGCTGTGTCTGCAATTAAGCAGTCCCGTATTATGGCCGTAAAGCCAGCACATTTCATGTGTATCACATTGTTACACAATCTACACAGAATGAAGTCTTGATTGAATGTTCCAATCAACTTGCAATTTTTGCTGCTGCAAGCTAGCATATTGATTTTATTTTAAAATAAAATGCTTTATCAAAAAAATGTAGATTCACGAAAGTAAGTGTCAAGAAGTTGATGCAATGAGCACGATAAAACGGTATAAGCCAAGAGAGCGCTTGAGCGAGAGAGCTTGTTTGTGTTGGCAGAAAAAACTGCAAGTACGTCGAATAAGAGCGGACGAAAGCGGGAGAGGACTGATGCTGGAGTGCAAGAGCAAGAAAATTAGACAAGCTGTTTGTTGTTAGTAGACGAAAGAAAACAGGGAATAAGAACAGAATAAGCAAATGCAAATATACGTATGTATGTTTTTTAAAGCAACTGCGGAGTTAGTTCTACTGCAATTTGAAATGTGATTTAAGTTAGCAACTATTATTATGCACACGTAAATATATACAACGTATATTTGCGATCACTGCAAGAATTGTGTACCAAATAAAACCAAGTAACACTCCGTAAATAATTGACAAAGTTTTCGTAGGTTTTGAAAATCTATCTTCTCCTTTAACTTGGTATTTTTTGCTGTAAGGGCTCGCGAAATAGGTGGGTTTATCGAATTTGAGTTATCGAATGTATCGATTTTCAAATTGATAGTAGGATCCTAATCTTGACACTTAGATATAGACATTCTGGTACTGATGAACTAGTGAGATGGTTCTGAAGTGGGCAAGCTGAGGCCACCGGACGGGTCGCAGGTTGCGGATAGCGCAAGGCCTCTAGTAGAGGTTAGCTGCGAATAGCGACTTGTCGTAAATAAGCAGTCCCGGACAACAGCGGGTACCACACCGCAGTGGGACTGACAAGGCGCTTGTCTGACCGTCTTCTAAAGATAGTCTTACACACACCCTCCTCCTTCATGCGCTCCTAACCAGTTTCCTATCCCTCACATCTCACACAGGGCAGTGGTGACGTCCTGAGGCAAGGGTGCCAATTCACCCCCCTAATGCCAGAGTGTTATGTGGTCCGTGCTCATTGGCCGGTTTGCAGTCAGGGGTAACCGACTGTATTTGAACGGAACCTCACCGATACCAGGCCGCCTCGGTGAGCTGATTTGGCCCCGGCGTGTTAGTGGGGGCTATGACACGCCGGTACTACTTTCCTCACACTCGTGGGATTCATTTATGGACAAAAACTTAATAAATAACATGCGGGGCTTAACCGCAACACAAGTAGCAGAGCGGATGGAAGTGGCGGCTCTGGACGAAGGCGGCAAGCTGACGCTGCGCAGGGGCCAGGCCCCTCACTCCAAGAGCACTGCTCGGCCGAAGGGCTCGTCCCCGAAGCCGAGCACCTCGAAGAGTGCAGAGATTTTAAAATCTCCAGTGGCTGTCAAGGAGGCCGCTACACTGACGGACGTAGGGGGTGGGGCTGCAGTGCCTGGCACTGCGCCGGTGGCTGCCCTGCGGGCTACCACAGCAAGCGGGGGAGACGCCGCAACACCTTTTTCTGCTCCACAGAGGAAGCAGAACCCTAAGAAGCCATCTTTACCGGCACCAGGCCAGCCTGGTGGCTCTGGCGACCCGCTAAGGCAGGGCCTCAGCGGAGCCGGGCGCAAGTGGTACCTCCGGTACCTCGAGCGTGGCTTTAAACCGGAAGAGGCACGCAGGCGAGCTCTGGAGCACCGGGCGCCGACCGCGTCTCCAGTGGAGCGAACCGACGGCCAGGCCGTGGCAGGGAGAAAGCGACAGCTCCAGCACACGTCGCCAACCGAACTCCCCAAGGAGAGCCACAAAAGGTCGAAAGGTAGAGGTGTAACCACAGCTCCGGAGGCACCTCAGTCAGCTCGAAGCGACCGAAGCCGGCCACGTATGCCAGTGTAGCCAAGGGCACTAACCTAGCTATACTGGCCTGTGACTTCCCGAGGAAGCGGCTGAGCAAGGAGGAGCTGTCGGCGGTGGAGACAGCCCTTGTTGAAGAGATGAGGAAGGGCTGGACCGCCAGCCTCAATTTCAATGGCATCCAGTTCAGGGATGGTCTAGTCCTAGTGGACTGTCTGGACGAGGATGCCAGAAGATGGCTGGAGCTGAAAGTGCCCAGCATCAGTGCCGCAGTGGGAGTAGAACTCCGCACTTAACCGCAAGCGGACATTCCGCAATCTAATATCATCACAATATACCTGCCACGCACGGCTGGGGAGACGATGGAAAGATCCCTGGGGCTGCTCACTGAGCAGAATAAGGGTCTTCTTATTGAGACGTTGCGCGTGCTCAGGCGCCTTGAGACCAAGGGAGGCAAGGTGCTGACACTTGGGATGGAGGACGAAGCACTCTCTCGTCTCAAAAATAGAGAGATGTCGGTGAGCTTCAGGTTTGGCCAACAAAGTGCCGGCTGCACAAAAAGCAAGCCGCGGTTGAGACAGCTGGCTAGCAGACGACGTGCCTGGCACTTCCTCTGCTGCAGCCAAGGCAGCACCCACCTGCCCCTCCGACGAGGCAGCAGCAGCCGAGGCTCTCGCGGCCTGGGAAGCCGAGTTGGACTCGGACCTATCGCGGCTTCACGTGCGAAGCGAATCAGACCACCTGTGTGTCGAGCAGCCGTCCGATGATGAGCAGACACCCACCGGGACGGTGTCAGAGGCCGATCTGACTCTCTCGGAGGGGGAACCGTAGCTCTAAGGGGCGACCAGCGTGGCACAGATCAACCTGCATCACGCGAGGGCAGCTTCGGCTGTCATCAGCAGGTTGATCTCCAGGTCTGACCTGGGGCTGGTGCTCATTCAGGAGCCATGGGTCGTCAGAGGCAGAATCTGCGGCCTAACCCATGAAAGTTCGCAACTAGTTGCAGACATTAGGGAGGCATCACCAAGAGCGTGCATCCTGGTGCGAAAGAATACTAACTTTCTTTGTCTCTCCAAATTTCTCAGTAGGGATCTTGAAGCGGTGCTAATCACCGGCGAGTTCGGAAGTATGGTGGCAGTCAGCCTACTTCCCGGGAGACACTGTGGAAGCCCCATTGCTGCTGGGATGCGACGCGAACGCGCACAGTGTAGCGTGGGGCAGCACAGGCAATAACGGTAGAGGTGAGTGCTTACTTGACTATCTTGTAGCTAGTGACCTTACGGTGTTTAATGTGGGGGCTGAACCTACTTTTATCACCAAAAACAGAGCCGAAGTATTTGATATCACTTTTGGCAACGTAGGGGCCTCTAAGCTGGTTAAATGCTGGAGGGTCTCAACGGAATCGTCAATGTCGGATCACAGGATTATCCTCTTCGACATTACCAGTAATTTCAGGTTCAGTAAAGTAATCAGGAATCTCCGGCGGACCGACTGGATGCTCTACCAGTCCTGCCTGGGCTTAAATCTGAGCAGACTGAACCACAGCAAGAGGGTCTCTTCCCATGAAGAGCTAGAGCAGTTTTCAGTAGAGGTTGGCGAAACGATCCTGCATGCCTATCATGCAAGTTGTCCAGCCAAATCCACAGAGTCCAACAGGGACAACCCTTGGTGGAATAAAAGTTAGAGATGCTTCGTGCAGAAGTGAGGAGGCTGTTTAACACAGCCAAAAAGAATAGTGACAGATGGGACTTATACACCAAAAAACTAACGGAATACAACAAAGAAATCCGGTACAGCAAGCGAGCTCACTTCCGGAGTTTTTGCTCTAACCTAGAACAGGTCTCACCAGCTGCTAGGGTCTTTAAGGCAATCTCGAAAGGCAAAGCTCTATCCGAACTCTGTCTAAAGAGGTCAGATGGTTCCTTCACGGAAAACGAGGTGGAAAAGGCAGAACTTCTCCTGCAAACTCACTTTCCGTCTTGTAATACCATCCCCAACCATGCTAACTGTTATGAAACGGTCCCCAACAGAAGACCGGACTGGAGCCTGGCTGCAGCCATAGTATCAGAGCAAAAGATTAGATGGGCCATTGGTACACTCAGTCCCTACAAGGCCGCAGGTACGGACGGAATCCTTCCCGTCCTTCTTCAGAAGGGGATGGAACAGCTAATGGTGTTCCTCATTCGCATTTTCCGGGGAAGTCTAGCTATGGGCTACATACCTAGAGCATGGAGGACGGCCAGGGTGATCTTTATCCCGAAGGTGGGAAAAAAAGACCCTTTTCACCCCAAGTCCTTCAGGCCGATCAGCCTGACATCCTGCCTGTTAAAAACCCTCGAAAAGATAGTCGACAACCACATTAGGACCTCTCACCTAGTGTTTAGACCCTTGCATGATCATCAGCATGCCTAAAGAGAAGGAAAGTCGACAGAATCGGCTCTCCTAGACTTAGTAAACAGCCTGCAATGCTCAATGAAGGCCAAAGACGTCGCTCTCTGCGCCTTCATGGACATTGAAGGTGCCTTCGATAACACAGCACACGATGTTGTGGCCAGGGCGCTTCGGGACAAAGGGGTTGAGTCAGGACTCATTTTTTGGCTTGGCAAACTCCTTGACACGAGAATAGCGGAAGTCACTGTCAATAATTTGACGATCGGGGCCCAAACCACAAGAGGTTGTCCACAGGGGGGTGTCCTATCACCTCTTCTCTGGAGTCTCGTGGTGGACGAGCTACTAGGTAAACTAACAGACAATGGTTTTGAATGCCAAGGCTACGCCGATGACATCACTATTGTCTGCAAGGGCAAATTTGTGAACACGCTATGTGATAGGATTACACTGGGTCTTAGCCTTTGCTTGGACTGGTGCTTGGACGTGGGGCTGAATATAAATCCAGCAAAAACCACAATTGTCGCTTTCACCAATCGATACAAGTTAAAATCCATAAGACCCATATCTATTGGGGGTACGGTTATCCCACTCTCTACGGAGATAAAGTACCTGGGGATAATCTTGGACAAGAGACTACTCTGGAAACTGCATGTTGAGCATGCGGTACGCAAGGCCACACTGGCCCTAATGAGTTGCAGATCTCTCGCAGGGAAAAGCTGGGGGATGTCCCCTAAAATCCTTCTGTGGATGTATACAGCAATGGTAAGGCCTATAGTCAGCTACGGCACTGCGGTCTGGGCTAGTCGTGTTGACCTGGATGTCACTAAAAGGCAACTGGGCAAACTCCAGAGACTCGCCTGCACGTGCATCACTGGCGCAATGCGTACCTGCCCGTCCTCAGCGCTGGACGTGCTGCTAGGACTTCCGCCTCTGCATGTTTTCATCAAGCTTAGCGCAAACAGATCTATCATGAGAATGGCAGGAGCGAACGCAATTGCTTCTGTCACCAGTGCAACTGGCACACTATTGGCATTTCCACAAGATGCGCAGTTGGCCAGTTTTAGTTTCGAGAAGCTCTTTAAAACGGAGCTTAGTAAAAAAGCAGAGTGGACTAGTCTGTCGACCACCTATAATGTGAAGCCACATGCTATCAGATGGTATACGGACGGTTCACTTACAGATGAGGGTGCTGGAGCTGGAGTCTGCGGACCCCAGCTCAAACATCATGAACCCCTTGGTAAATTCGCCAGCATATTCCAAGCGGAAGTGCATGCGATTGAAAGATGTGCCTCCCTTAACATCGCAAGGGGTTACGCTCATAGAGACATTGCCATTTTCTCCGACAGCCAGGCAGCGATCAAAGCACTCAGTGCTTACAAGATCGTCTCCAAGCTGGTCTGGCAATGTATAGAAACACTCAACAGGTTGGGTAGTACCAACACAGTCACCATCTATTGGGTACCAGGTCATGCGGGTATTCCCGGCAATGAGGTAGCCGATACTATGGCCAGGAGAGGAGCTAGCACCCCCTTCCTCGGCCCTGAACCTTTCTGTGGGCTAGGACCAGGAACAATTAGGCAGAGCAGTCGCATCGCATTGCATGCGAGGATGCGTGGCGGTTTTCGCAGGGGGCAAGACAGAGTAAGCGACTGCTAGGTAGTTACAACAAGAAGAGAACTGAGGACTGTCTGAAGCTGAGCAAAGGATCTCTTCGGATAGTTACGGGTTTCTTAACCGGGCACTGCAAAATGCGTAAGCATCTGCACACTCTCAAGCTAGGGGATGACAGTCTTTGCAGAATGTGTCTGGAGGGGGATGAAACTCCAGAACACCTGCTTGAGGAGTGTCCCGCCATTTGTCGTCTGAGGCTCTCTCTTCTGGGGAGCCTCTCTCTGTCTACTGAGGAGATGAGGGCTCTCCGACCGTGCCACATCGTCGCGTTCCTGCGTTCGATTGGGCAGTTCGAGGAGCTGTAACTCACATAACTGTAAGAGGGCACAATAGATCCTAGTGGT